>KZ309230.1:2267738-2279060 GCA_000376725.2 Ladona fulva | reverse complement strand
TTTCCTATAAGTGTAAGGATAGTATTCTGTTTTCCATCAGGTAAACCTGTCAGGTAAATTTGTGAGCGTTTTGTTTACTAAATAAACATTGAAGCAAATAAAAGGTTAAAAAATCTCAGAAGTGACAAATCTCGTACAAGCCAATTAATACGTGTTTTTATAAATGTTTATTTTTGATTTAGGATAGATTATACCAATTTTCTCCACATTCATAAGGGCCGTAAGAATTGCACAACTTTTTTAACGTGACGAACTAAGTGCTAAAGTAGCAAAGCTGAAAGATGCAAGTATTAACGACACACATGAGGCAACATTAAATCCTGAATAATGAAAAAGTGACATGATATATTCCTTGGTTTCGTCACGTTTTAGGTTTAATTTTCGAACTAAGAACTACTCGTAAAGTAAGACACGATATTATTAGTCTTTTAAATTATAGGCTTCATTAAAATGACTATAAGTCGCTCTGTTCAAACAAAAAGATTTTACAAATCGCGCATAACTAACAGTTTCAGGTATTTTTCTTCCGAGTTAAATTTTAAATAATTTTGTATTAATATGTAGCATCTTATCTACTCGTAGCAGATTAAAACTTGCTCCTCTTTAAATATTTAAATACATTCCTCTCAATATTTATAGAGTAGAATTCAACATTAAACCCGTGACTTATCATGATTGCTTCATATTTTCGTTTCAAAGAGAGTTAAGCAGACTTCACCGACCCTGTGTCGGAATTACCGTACGTAATGAATTGCGCTAACTCCTCAGGGTCTTGCCTAGCCGTCGATTCTTTGACTCGTGTGCCATGTATTTTCCATCTCTGGAATACATTAGCCGTCGTTGTCACAGTTCGCAAAAGCATTCCACGCCCAGCCAAATGCAAATTGGTGGCTTAGTTTGAAATGCTGGATTAAGGCAGAATTAATAAGTGAAAGCCCTTTCATTTTAACGACTGAAACTTGGAGGGACGGGTAATGGAGAAACATTGGCTTACGCATATCAAGGCTGCACTGATTAAAGGTCGAAAAGTCGCTCCAGAGACTCTTGTCATAAGAGAGTTTCCCCGAAGGTATTTCACAGACCCTGCAGAGCTCTGTGCCTCCCAGCGCCTTAATCCGCTCTCACATTTAGGAAATTTTACTTTCACTCAGGACTAACTCAGCGTTTTTCGACTTTGATAACCCACGGAGTAGCGGAAGGAATTAATTATTTTACCCAGGGTACCTGGTTTGACATCTCATCGAAACATAATTGTAGGAGAGGCCAAGAAATCAAAAAGAGGACTTTTTAGGATCTATTTTTTCCAAAAATATTATTTAATAGATTACCAGGTCTTAAAAGCATTGATTATAAAAAGTAAGCAATTGATGGAGAGGAAGAAAGAATATTTAAGTTTAATCTGAGTTTAAATTTCACCGGTTTCAACTATGGTGTAATCGTCATCAGGCCTACCAGGACTATACCTTAGTTAAAACTGGTGGAACTTAAACTCAGCTTTTCTTTTCTCCTCTCCGTTATGGAGTTACTCATAGTGACAGCTACTTCAATTGATTATGGGCCTTGATTGTGCTCACGATTAAATTGTAAAGCTGTGTTTAATCTAGTTCATTCCTCGAGCCATTCATTGCGCAAAGGTAAACCACGTAGTACATCCAGTTTAGCGTAAATATATAAAATGCATAAATGAGGGGAAAAGTTTAATAGTTTAAACGTACATTCTTGAGTAAAAACATCGTATGAAAGTTGCTCGCGAACAGCATGCTTGCTTTGAAATTGTTTATGCAGAAAAGAATAGAACTAGCATTAGTTAAGACAGTATTGATTGAAGTATCTCTACGGAATATCTACGAATGCTTTTCAAAGTATGAAATTATGTCCTTTTAAATGTATTTTTGCAGTCATACAGCCTCAATGGATCGCAACAAAAAATGAGGAGCGAAAAATAAACTGGCGCCTGAGAAATACGAGTTTTTCATCCTTCAATCTCCATCACGGTATGCAACCATCTTGACACCATTTTATAAGGGGACATGATTACTTACTTGAACCTAAATGTAACTGCCACTCAAATGCAAGCAAAATACTAAATTCGGTTCAACTCGCGCCCTACTCCCGCACAGATATTTGGCTTCCAAATGGTTCCATTCTCCCGCAATCGATGCGAGCGCGAATTTTCGGTTCGTTCATTAAGGAAGTAGCATATTCTTCAAATCCATTGTTTCACTCCGTCGCGCTCCGAGCGCCATTTCTGATAGGGTCCACAAAACTTCAGTTCTTCCAATGGTACATTTTCTACTCGAAGCATTCATTTCTTACGAAGAAAACTTCTCCAGAGGTTGAATAAGAGGGGTGGGAGTGTTTTTAGGTGAGAGGGTGGCCTACGAGCAGGGAATAAAGAGAGAAAGAGGCGTGAGGTGAGGAATAGATGGAGAGGAGCATGGAAAGCTTCAACTTTGGAACACGAATTCGCCATCACCATCCGAATCCATCTCGTGAGGGGGTTTGAAGGATAGGGCAATAAAAAAGAAGGGAATATGAAGGAGGAGCCCTTGAATAAGTGAAGGGGGAGGGAGGGGATAAAAGGAGAAAGCGAAATGGAGTTAAAGACGGGAAAATAGAGAATGGGAGAGAGAAAGAAAAAGAGACGCTGAAAGAAATGGGAGTTCATCCACTTTGCAGTAGGAGGCGTGGAAGGGAAAGAGGGGTTCAAGTAAGGGAAATAAAAGGATAAAACGTAAGGAAGAGCAGTGTGAGGTCGAAAAGTGGCCCTGTGGTCAAAATTCTCAGCGAAGTGAGAGGATCAATGGAAAGAGATTCGAACGATCGATGCCCTGCCTCATATCTGGGAGCCGAATTCCCAGCAGTACGCTTCATGACTTCTTCTGGCCAATAGGTAATATCAGAGACGCGGATCGGATTCAGGTCATATCCATCTATGGCTTTTTCAAAAGCATACGAAATAGTTTCGAATGTGTAATCATGATAGTGACGGTAAACTAACAGAAATAGTATATTGCTATTTCGGAAATATTTTCATAATCAGCCAGCTCATTGAATGCTTACTTTTCTTCTTTTGAACTAAATATACGAGGCATTACCAACCAATAAAAAGGAAAAATTACTGTTTACACTTGCAAACGTATTTCAGCATTATTATTAACTTGACGCAGCTTCTCCCAGTAACATCACTCCAGTAATAATCCTTTTTATGAATCTGGCGACAAAAAATAAACCTCCAAGAACAAATATTTTGCATAAAAGATAATCATTTAAGGAGATTGGTCTGAAAAGAGAAGCAAAGGCATCATAGTTATGAAATAAACAATAATAAATTGCATTGTAAAAGCTACTTCGATATGTTTACTTAAATGGTAAAGCGATGATGAAAATCTAGTTCTAAAAAAAAGAGTGGTATATGCCCGAGTATAATTAAGCCATAATGCCACTGGATCTGTCTCGCCAATTGCTATATCAAAAGAGTTTGATTAATAAATCGAAAATGTCATCTTTGACGCAGACAATTGTTTCGTAAAAAAAACCTGCTGAGAGGAAATGTAAGAGAGACACGTCAAACGAGAATGAGAGGAGTACATCTGATCAGGTTAGGAAAATAATTTATGGGTATTCGAGGCACATGAACTTTATTAATAACGAGTATTACAATCTTCTGTACGGCTCATCTTGGGTCTTAAAAAAATGAGTCCGAACGAATGTACGATTCTTTCGGATATTACGAATATTTACGCAGTGATTCAATTTAATCATTGTAGGAAGAGAAAGCAATCTCTATTGGTAAGCTAAGTTTGATAAAGCAACAAACATGTCCCTCAAGCGCAAAGGATCATGAAAAAAGAAAGCAGGCATCACACTGTCTTTCTTCTGCCATCCTCGCCTCTCATTCTGTGTTTTCCTCTCTGCCTTTAACCAATGTAAGCCCATCGGCTTCGACATCCAACTCCTCCCACGCCAGCTCACGTGCTTTCCATTCATCACTTTCTTACGCAACCGCCCCTTGGCCGTCACAGTATTTCCTTCCGTCTTCTTGTCCTTCAACGCTCCTCGAGTACCACCTCTTTTCCTTTTTGTCCTCACTCAAACAATTCGTCCACGTCCATAGAGTGCAATCCCTTTTTAATTAACTCCTCCTAATAAATTGCCCCATGTTTGCCAGTAAGCCAAGGCGGTGAAATAGTTTTCTTGATTAAAAGTTTCATTCTGATGCTTTCACGGCTCATATCAAATCATTACGGTGTATTTTTCCTCATGTTACGTATGATTGTTCCAATACAATATTTTCCCTTATTTCAGTTTAAATTTTTAAAAGTTTTTTTACTTTCATAAATATTCACATCATATCTTTTTAATCTAGTAATTATATATCTGTTTATTTATTTGCCGATCTTGACTGTAAAAGCAAAAAGGCCAAGTTGCTATTTTGTATGCGGTAACAGTTTATCCAACCTCCGAACATTAGCCCATATGGCAGTCAAATGTTTCGTATCAAAACAGATCAAGATATCTTCGATTTAGGAATTTATTTTGCACGCAATGTAACTTTTATATCTATGTTAACGCGAAATCGTTTTCATACAGAACAATGCCAGGAAGGAAAGAAATTCATGTTTCCTTCAAATAGGTGGTTAAGGAAAATAGGATTTACTTGTCTCATTTACTGGTATTTGGAAACATTTGTTATCTTAATTTGAACCGTTGCACTAAATAAAAGAGGCTTTAAGTCAATTTTATTAAGTATTACAGATGCAATTAAATGTGCTCCACTCTACTACCTTATATGAAAAATTACCCAATACATTTATGAAAGAACGGGAACATACGATACAATATGGAAACCCACCTAAGAACTTCCTGGAGAGTAAGAATCAAGTATTGCTTTCCTTGATTTGAAAGATATCTTACTTTTTTACTGAAATGAAAAGATAGAAAAGCTACACTCGTTTGGTGAAACTTCTAATAGGCTTTGAAGTCTCACGTCAGATTGTGAGTCTCACCGTGTCACCGAATATTTCTGGAGCTTTAAGATGGAAAAAACAAATTTTTGTTGAAACGGTTGCACTTCCATCCTAAGAATTAAAGAAAGCCATCACTTTGCTTACATCATATCGGATATTTCACAAAACAAAAACATAATGTTATTCAAGAATTGCTTAACATTTATTCTATTTTACTAACTATTTTACCTAAAAGATATGATAAACGATAATATTCTCGCTCGTCATATCGTTTTATTCATTACTACAGACTCCAGAAACTCTCCAGAGGAAATCAACGTGTTACACCTATTTTTGTTCATTCTGAGACTTAAGCTAGAAGTGAATGGTCCAGATGTTGTTTTATAGTCTTATTGTCTTGATCATTACCGGTGGATCATATTATTTACCGATTACTCAATTATTTTTCAAGTTCATAAGGAACCTAAAGTTATAAGCCAATATTCTTGTAAACGTAACAAGCACATAAACTACCCATCTTCTTCATTCTCTCAAGAAGACTATGTGGATTTAGCAAAAAAAATTAACGTAGGCAAGGTAAGTTGGTATTGATATTGCTATTGGGTAGCAGTTGAATTGCTTATCGGCCCGAACGATTAAAAGAAACTAGTAAATAAACCAACTATATAACATATATATTAAACAAAAAAATAATTTTACAACTGGTAACGGCTTGAAAATTTGAAACTGTTATTCATCAAGCTAAAGAGAAGATAGTTTTAGTGGTAACAGCAATGGGAGAGAATAAGTTATTTCATTGCTTACTTACAAGCAGCTATATCCAATAGTGAGTGTATATACATCATGATCGGTTTCAATGGACCCACTTTCGTAAATCCACTTTGGCACATTTAATCAAGGATATATTTGTTGGGAACGGAGAAAAGTCGATTCGCACACACTAACGCTCTGAAAATAATATTGCCAATTTCCACGGTTATTGGCAAATTTCGTCGGATAAAACCTCAAAGGCGAAGATTTCCATTTCGCATGGAACTATTCAAACTGCTTCACGACACACCGCTACATCTTCATCGACAATAGAAACTTGCGCATCTTCTTCATATGAGACTTTGCGCCCCTTCCCCGTCTCGACACCGGGGCAATCCTTGCGAGACCGGGTCTAATATACGCCTCTCTCTCTTAGTCGCTTGCATCCCATTTACTTTCCTCTCTTCTCCTTATCTCTCCACCTCCCTTTTCACTATCCTCACTCCAGCACATTGGGTATTCCTGCCACGCGCCTCCGAAAACCCTTCCTCCCCGCGACTCCGCCCTCACCCGCCGACAACCTAACTCGCCAAGCCCCCTCTCCCCCCACCGCTTCCCTTTTTTCGGCCTCTTCCATCTTCCTCTATTTCCCTTCTCGCAACATCCTCTCCATGACCCGAGACGAGATCTCAAGGCTTCGAGAACGAAACTCGCATCTCTGCCTCGTCTGCTAGACACCATTCCGCCGGCACCAACATCATTCTCGACACCTCTTCCCTCCCCATCCCGTTTTTACCTCTGGTCTTAAGCCTACACACAGACGTTGTGTGCGGGGGCCTCCAATAATGCACCCTCCCGGCGCACGTCACGTCCGCAGACATTCTTCCCATCGCAATTCCACCTCCGCCCCCCTCAAACGTTCATCATCTCCTCCGCAAATCCCCAGCTCGTGCCCTTCTGAGACCCTGCGTTATCATCGCCGACGAGGGCCAGCGATTCCTCTTTCAGGATGTTGCCGGCGATTACACGAGGGAGCGAGGCTTACATGGGAATGAGCGCTGCACATTTCACTCGCTTTTCTCCCGTGAGATTCGTTTTAAACGCAAAGGACCCGTTTCATTTAATCGCCAGCTCGCTCCCGAAGCGTCGATGATGAGAGGCTGAACGGTCGTTTATTACGCTAAATTTCCTTTTAAAGCCGACGGTTTTTATTTCGATTTCCCGCGAAGCGTTCGGCGGACGAGTTTCGAATTTTGGGATCCTGCCCCTCGTGTATGCGTCGCGGAATTTTTTGCTTGGATTCGTTGCGAAAGGAATTTGGCTATTTTGGCGCATTATTCCCAAATGTATGCCTGGATATGAACGTGGGCGCGTTGTTGGAACCAATCATTTTGTCAGGATTATGTTTTCCAAGAATCAATTTTTTTAAATTCTTTTCAATTTAATGTTTGCTAATTTTAATCTTCCCTACTCCGTATCGATTTTTTCATCGGTTTTGATGACTGTTTAAACCAGGGGTGGCAATCCTTCCTAAATGAATACCTTATCCAATTAATTTTCATACGAAATCTGCCATACCCAATAAAATAATTCGCCAACAAATAACAACGATAAAAATTCTCCATCAATATAGGAAATGAATAATAAAAATGGTAATAATGCTCTCCAGAAATCGGCTTTTATTTGAATTATATAAATGTGTGTATTTCTTAGTAAATGTGCAGAGATTTAATTTTTGAATTTTCTCTGAATTCAATGGGCCATTGTCAATTAATTCCCCAATTACGGTGGATACGTCATAGGTTGGCCATTGCTAATCTCAAGGGTCGAATTCTAATATTATCCAGACTCAATTCCTGGTAGTTTCCTAAGTATCCTGTTTTTTCTGATCAACCCTCCAAGCTGTTTGGGCGTGAGAGAGAGTCTTCTTGATGGAGCTCAAGTATTGCTTGATTTGATATAGAGGATCAGTCAAAAGATTTCCTCATAGTTATGTCCTATTTTGGGCAATTTTTAAATGAATATTCTTCTCTTCGAGCAGATTCGATACCTTCGGTGGTAATCATTTCGTCCAACGAATAATGGCAAGGCTTGCAACAAGTGGCATCAAGTAACAATCTCCCTTTCATAAAATAATGCCAATACCTACCAGTATTGATACTTTAAATACTAAAAAGATTGTTACCGCTGCTATTCATTCTAAGTTTTTAAAATTAATTCACTAGCTATTAGTATTCTAATATCTTGTGTAACCGTGAATAGGTCAACAACCATCACTAAGTTATGGTTTTACAATCCTAATATAGACATCTTATAAAAAAGTAGAAAATTTGAATGTGTGTGTGTGTTCGCCTATAACTCGAGAACCAAAAGTCGCACAACTTTTAACCTTTGAAGATACGTAAGTGTCCTATTTGCGCAAATGACTTGCTACATTTTACTTGCCATAAGAATCCCTGCTCGACCACTGAGGCATAAAATCGTTTCAATACGAAGAGCACGTGAAAATCACTTTTATCGTTGGCAGGGTTTATTTTTATTTATTTCTCAGTAGCCCCACAAACATCCAATATTGGACAATTACAGTGGTGGGCTTCAACATTAACAATGGACGATACACACACGACCATTCCCTAACCGGGAAAATCCGACTAGCCAGGATTTGAACCTGGGACCTTGGGGTTGGAGCGCTATTGTGCTAGTTTGCTAACCACTCCGCCGCCGCGGCCGGCAAATCAATTACATGATATATATAAAAATAAATAACATATCATGATTTCAAAAATATCGATTTAAACGAGATGTATAAATCCCTTGCTAACCTTCCACTCGAACAGATTTATCAACTCGATTATATTAACGAGAAAGTTAACGTACTAAATAATCTTCTCAGCAAACTAATCGATGAGCATGCTCCTCTTTTAACTAGATGTGTCTAAAGCAAGCCAACTCCATGGATAAACGATTCGCTTTTAAAACTTATGCGTGATAAGGACGCAGCATTAAAATTTTACAAAAATCCAAATTATTAATCGATTATGACTCTTTCAAATTACTTAGGAGTAGGGTCAAAAATGAAATCAGAAAGGCTAAAGCCAAATTTGTCAACGATCTCCTTAGGAACAATACAGGCAAGAATTTGTGGAATGAACTCTCAAAACTTGGCATAGGTAAAATTAAATCTTTCTGTTTGCCCCAGATTACAACGCCGGACAATTTGAATGATCACTTTATCAACAGCTACTCACGTATCTCCCCTGAAGACAAAAATGATACTCTGAATTCTATAATTAGCCAGATGCCTCTTACTAAGTCTGAATTCAAGTTTATTCCTGTTACCTGCAATGATGTAAAGAAAGCTCTGTTAGCTACTAAATCTTCAGCCACCGGAATCGATAACATTCCCATTAACATTATTCATAAAATCCTTCCCGTAATTACTACATTTATAACCCATATTTATAACTTCTCGCTTTCTCAGGGTGTCTTCCCTATCCAATGGAAAACGTCTTTTATACATCCCATACCCAAAGTTTCCAATCGATCGACTATAAATTATCTCCGCCCTATAAATATACTCCCTTCTCTTTCCAAAGGTCTTGAGCGCCTAGTGCAACAACAGCTAGTCAATTATTTAACTAAATTCAACCTTTATGATCCTTTTCAATCAGGTATTAGACGCCATCACAGCACTGCCACTGCTTTATCAAAGGTCACAGACGATAAAAAACGAAGAAAAAATCAATGATTTACTTTCCACAAAATGTATTACTGCGACCATGGTTTCGATGCAAATTTACACCATCGTCAGGCACTGAGGCTTCGGTACAACAGCTTAAGTGTGGAAAGTAAATCATTGATTTTTTCTTCGTTTTTTAAAATGAAATTCCACCAGATTTCACTTGATACTTTTAATTTTGTCACAGACGATATCAAACTGGCAAAGGATAGCAAGAAAGCAACTATTCTAGTTCTAATTGATCTCAGTAAGACTTTTGACTCAGTAGATATCAACATACTCCTAGCTAAACTGCAAATCTTTAATGTAGATCCACTGGTGTTATCTTGGTTCTTGTCTTTCCTTTCTGATAGATCACAATCTTGCCTTCTCAATGGCCATTACTCCTCAATGCAACTTATTGATCATAGGTTTCCACAAGGATCAATGCTAGGCCCCATGCTTTTCTCTCTATATCTTCAGAACCTATCTGAAAGTCTTTCGCATTGTTCTTACCATTTGTACGTGGACGATTTACAAATATATCTATCCACCGACAAACAATGTGTGTAAAACTATCAAACTAATAAATAACGACAATAACCTACACTCATGGTTGAAATCTCTAGCTCTCAACATAAATCCGCTAAAATCCCAAGCTATAATTTTCAGACTTCCAAGGGTTATTAATAAAATTAACCAATTGCATATACCTAAAGTCAGGATTGAGGGTACACTGATTGAATAAAGTTCATCTGTAAGAAATCTTGGTGTATATATGGACCAGTCACTTACCTGGCAACCACAAGTAACCTCCATCTGCAAGAAAACATACTCAACCCTGTATAATCTTAAACAACTTAAAAATATTTTGCCTTTCCAGCTTAAAAAGAATCTTGTTCAAGCGCTAATTCTCCGCTTATTTGATTACTGTGGCATAATTTTAAATGAAATGACCCACTCAGCTAGCAGTAGGTTAGACAGCGCTTTCAACCAATCAATTAAATTCAACTTCAATGCTAGAAGAACAGACCATGTTACTCCCCTGTTGAAAGAATTAAAATGGCTACCACACGAATCCAGACATAAGCTCCATACACTTAATCTTAAAATTCTAAACCTATGTTGTCCTACCTATCTTTTCTCATATTTCAAATATCTGAATATAACCACCATATGTCTATTAATATATATAATTAATGTCACCATAACCTATGTACACGCCCTTCAGGTAAACTTACGATACCAATGCATAGAACGGATATGTGTTCAAAATAATTTTTTGTATTTCTAGCCAAATATTATAATGATCTCCCATTTCCCATGATCAGGGATTTATCATTTCCATCATTCAAACACATAGTATCTAACTTACTTTCAAGTGAAGATACTTAGTACGATTTTTGACTTTTCCTCAAGTTTCCTAAACTACGTCTACACTTTATTTTTTGTCTGTCATTCTTTTTATTGCCATATTTCAAATTAAGCATATGTGACTTATTAGTTATTCACCTATACCATCAGTGACAATACAAATTTATTGAATATCACCTGCATCATCATTTACTTATAGTGCATTTATCACCTCATGTGTTTTTGCGGGTTTTTTTCGCCCCCTTCTTGTGTGGGTGTTTTCCCACATCATGGGTTTTTCTCCAAAAACCTTCAGTTGAGAAGTTTTTCCCCCACAACCCAAATCTTTGTAGTTTTATAAGTATCTATATTTAGTTATATGTATTAGTTTATATTAGCAATATTTTATATACTGTAATTAGAATATTTCTTTTATCCATGTTTGAATTACTGTTGAGATTTTTTTCTTTACATAGATTTAAGTTAATTTTAGTTAATTATTTTAGTTATTAATGTAATATTAGTAGTTAT
>KZ309230.1:2171856-2267649 GCA_000376725.2 Ladona fulva | reverse complement strand
AATAATAATTATTATTATTATTATAATCCAAACTACGGAAATGGTCTTGAGAATTTTTCCAACCCCTCTCATTACACCCCTGCTAACTTGACCCTAGAGTGTCTGCTGATTTGGTTCAAAATCATGTGCTCTCTACAAAATGTCTCATTTATATTTGATTCACTCAAGTATAAAAGGAAATAATTTTTAGAAATTTTCTTTTGCAGAAACACCTTCCCATTTATTAAATCTTGATCTAGGTGATAATTTCCTTTGACTTTCTACCACTTCCTTAACATAGCGGTTACTTGCAATAGCAATATGTTCATAAATTTCTTCTCAAAATAAATATTCAAAATACTGACATGGTACAGTTACGAGGCCTTTCACAATTGGACTAACGGGTAAATCCATCAAACAATGAACACAATTTTATTCCTTGCTATCCATCTACCTTCTATCACATTTCCAACTCTCCTTTGCTAGTACATCTATGGAATTTAATTTTTAAACTTAGAACTTAGGTTTTCTATGAACTATGGGTCTCTATCTTCTTCTCCCCTCTCCCCTTTTTGATATACTTTATCATTTTCCAAATCTGATATGATAATGATATCGTTAATCTCTTCTTCCTCTCTAACTACTTTTGATTTAATCTGCAATGATGTAAAGAAAGCTCTGTTAGCTACTAAATCTTCAGCCACCGGAATCGATAACATTCCCATTAACATTATTCATAAAATCCTTCNGTTAATGTGATTCTATGGAAAATGTAATAATTATTTTACAAAAAATTAATTTTATTAATAATTAATTTTTAATTAAAATTAATTAAAAAATTAAGTATTAAAGTTAATAAGTAATTACTATCTGCTGCCCATACATATGTATGCAGCAATAACCCTTTGAAATTTGGAGCACAATCTTTTTTAATACGCTGGAGGATATAACATAAAGTTGTAATAATAAACAAAAGCAATAAAGTTAATGTACCTCCTCATAAGCATCCGAAAAAAATGTTAAGCGATGTCCATTAAATAAAGGAAAATTTATTCACTGTCACAGAAAAAATCTGGTAAAATACTGAATTTATTCAACTATAAGTCAAAAAATTAGCATCAATTTCAACATTATGATCTTATTTATACAACAAAAATTAAAAACTGTTAAACCCAAGGAAGAATGGACTTGAAAAAAAACTTTTCCTGGGTGCGCACGATCTTGCGCAAAGTCACCCTTACCCATTTTCCTGTGAAACTGTTAAACACAAAATTTTCTCTGTATAAAGCCAGGAATGAGGAGACGAAGATGACCACATTGAGCTAGAACCTTGATTCATCTCAATACAAAAAAACACAACCTAAACACTATTTTTGGCCGAAAAAACAATGCATGAGAATTTTTGTAATGTAAAATGTTACCCTATGTCATCATTTTCAGGGAACTCCAGTCAGGGAAGTGCAGCAACAGAATGAGAAGCTGTGAGACAGTGGAGAATATTCCTATCTCAGCCAGCGTACAACTTTTTCTACTGTCAAACTTCTTCTAAAAGACTGTGAGTCAAGTATTTTTACACGCCCATTTTGTGCAAAGTTCACATGACTTAAATACTCGTATATAAGACTCATTTCACAACACATTTTTTGATTGATTTTTGGGATAAATTGATCTATCATTACCTTGATCATTCTAGTGTTACTGCATTACATATAGGTGTTATATTTTACTATCCTTAACTGTAAGTTACTGTTCAGAGTTGTTTAATTGTATATTACTTATACTTATGGTTATCTTAAGAATCAATTGTTTTATTAACTATTTCATTCCTCAAATTTGGCACAAGAATCAAATGCAGATGTTACAATTGTATGTCATCTTAAAAACAAGAGTTACTCTACCAAATATGCTGAAATAGGTGCAATGAATATAGATAATTAGGAGTGGTCAAGGCAGTAGAATGATATTTGGAGAAAAGGAGTCTGAGCATATGTTTGAAAATGATGTATCTGAAAACTGAATTGTTAAATCTATGAAAGAGAAAAGGCAGAGTTTTTGTTTGTCACCAACTCACTTTATATATGAAAAGAATTACCTCAGTGAAATGGGCAGAAGAAAAGAGAGTGAACATTTGGAAAAGGAGTTGGAATGCATTGGGTTTGTAGATGACATGATATTGATGACAGAAAGCACAGAGGTATGAAAATAAGCAATAAACAATTGGAGGGTATGGAGATTAGATATGATCTGATAATAAACCAGAATAGGAGAAAAGTGATGAAAGTCAGGATGAAGCAATGGAGGTGTTTGCTGAGACTAGAACAGGTACGAATGGCATAGAGGTGACACAAGTCTAGGGAAGCAAAAAACACAGTTAATATTTTTCTAGGAATTTTTCATTAATTTGTTATATTATCTGTATGTAACATTCTGCACACCTAAGAATCAAACCCTCCAAAAATGTTGCCAACAACTAGACTTGGCAACTTAATGTCATGTTACAACAGAATAGCATTTCTTAACCTTAAATCCTCATAGCAAAACTAACAAAAACTATGAGGCATATGAAACCATGCACTTGCTAGTTTTGTGGTATGCATTTGAAATGAGGGAGAAAATGCATGAGAATGCAAGGATAATAATTCTGATATTTTCTATAAAATCACATCTTAAATATAAGTATATTCCAGAAAAAGTGTTTTATCATATGAACACTAAACTCTTGATAATTGTGGAGCATTTTCAGATGTCACAATTTAAGTTCAGCGGGAAAGATTGCCATTTAGCAAGAGATTTCTACCATAGCATCATGCATCAGCTTGTTTCTTCAATTCTGAATTTCCATAACCAATTGTATTTTATGTATTGTAATTCAGTAAGTAATAATTGTATATAAGGTTATACAAATAGGAATTCTACAGATGCTAATGTAGCACGAATTATCATTATAATGGGCGTCCCTCTTACCTAAGCCTGCATAAATCTCTGAAATAGCTGCTAAAAAATGAGCAGCAAACAATGGAGCCAAAAATGGGAGATCTTTGAGTCGTGAAATAGATCTTGGAACAAGAACTATGTAATCCCTCACCAAGCACTGCGACAGACGAACACTCTATAAAAAAAATTAAATATAAGAAAACGAGGACAAGTATAGTAGTGAAATTTGCGTCGAACAATATAAAAATTGAATGTAAGAGAAAAATAATTCAAAACTACCATTCTGGAGCCAATGATTAACATAAAATACTATTAGAATTTTGCTCGTGAATTTCAAAACTGGAGTTTTGCTAATGAAATCTTACATAAATCTTTAAGTCTCACAAATAATAGCAATTTATGACTAGAAAATATTTAAAAATCAACTGTGAAGAAGACTTTATGGATTACTGTAAACAATAAGAGTTAATACCTGAACAGCAGTAGCACCTCCTCCCGCTTGTGCCATCCAAGAACCCACTGTAGATAAAAGTGGGACATTTCTCGTCGCAACTGCTAATGAAACTAGTTTACATAAAAGATTTATTCTCGCTTCCAAAGTTTGGAGAGAGCGTCCAGAAGCTGACTGCGATGGAGAAGCAGGAGCTGGGGGTGGAAATAGCGCAGAAAAGAGATAACTCCGATTACTTTCTAAACCCCCACTCACTGAACTTTGACCGGAAAGCAGGAAATGGTCACAAAGTACTTCCATCAACTGAAGTTCCTGGATTTTTGTAAACGGCTGAAAGTTTGAGAGAGATATTTTACTTCACCAGCGACTGCTAGGTCGCCGACTGAATTGTCTAAATTACAATAGAAATAACTTCTAACGTCTGGAGATAACCACTTTTGAACTAAGAATCTTAGTGAGAGCTTGATAGCACGCTTAAGAAGTAGCAACAAAAATAAGTGATTAGAGCGAAATGTGTAATACTCATACCCTCTTCTTTCCTCCTCTACGATCTACTTCACAGAAAACGAATTCCGCTGTCAATTCCATGGCATGTTCCATAGCTTTAGTGTTAGGCAGCCTTCCACCGCTTAAAAACATTATCAGTTGTTCTATGAAGGAATGAATATATTAGGATGTTGCTCTGATCTTAAATTCACTCTATGAAAATCACACCTACCAACACATGTCAAAGCCTCTCGGGCGCAGAAAGGAAAGTCTAATTTACGAAGCATTAACTTTATTTCCGAAGCTGACATCTGCAATTTCGCCATTATTATATTTCCTGTTGCTGTCACAAGGAATCCAAGGAATACATTGGATGTTTACAAGCTGCACCGAGCGCATAGAGGCATAGAGGACAAACATAAGAGAAAAATTGACTGTCGATAAAGTCGTAAAATAAAACTCTTCGCGGTGGCACTTGCATCGCACGCAACGCACTTAAGGCGGTGAATACAATTTTATTATGATGATAATCTGTATGAAAACACTCGATATGCCGTTAAATTATTGTTGGAACCGGCAATATATATAATATTAAATTATTGTTGGAACTGGCTAATATAATAAATCATTCAAAAATTGAAATAAAACTCATTCTTATTCATCCACTATCACAATAGAAAGAATAATCTGAAAACTTAAATCACTACCTGTCATGAAAATTCATGGATAACATATGAAATTAGGTATCCTAAAAGTTTACTTATTATATATAACTCTCAATACATTTTCATATTATTTAATAATGTAACTAAAATATTACTGTTTCAATTGGGCAGTTACATAAACATGATAATATTACACTCAGAGTCAGTCATCCACCAAAGGAGGCCCGGGATGGGCCACCTTCTCCGCGGTAGTATTTCTAAAATTGCCTCAACTGCTAACGTCATTTCGCATATACGGCCCCCTGGAAATCGAACCCACGAACTCAACAAAATTTCTTACAGATTTATTGTTTACAATATGTAAATAAAAAGTTGCCTCGTAAATTAATGCCCCCTTAAACTCGGGGCCCGGATGCTGGGCATCCACGGAGCTCCCTCTTGGCCGGCCCTGATTACGCTTATAATGCACAGTTTACAAGATCTGTATTTCAAAGAGAGCGAATTATATTATAGGTGTAAGCATAAATGACGAAATTGTATTATCACGCATTTTTGAAAGTCCTGATTAGCTAATTTTGACAACATCGCTAGTCAGATTCAAAGAATTTTTTTAATCATCAAAAATGTAATATAAAAAATACAAACCTCTGCATTTTTTTCCTCGGGAGTTGTAACATTTTAAGGAGAAGCGCAGATGAATGTTGCCATGTAATATTTGCTGAGCCATACCATGTATGATTGCGAATACAAAAATGTTTCGGCAGCCCTTTCTAGCCCATTTTGAATTCAAATCATTCGTTCTCTAATATCCAAAATAACACTACAGGAAAGGAAAAGAATGATAAAATATAACCAAAAGTTTTCGAAAAGTAATTTCCGAAGTTTACTTAGATTATTGAGGATTAACCTATAGAGAAATTTAGAAAATTTTCTCCAGGTTACTGACAGCATATGTTAGCAAAGGAAGCGCAAACCTTGAGAAAAAGCCAACGAAAACAAAGTTCGGAAATTTTGCTTCAATTTTCCTTTCGGGTGAAAGTTAGCGGCTTTGGTGTTACAAACAGATCGGAATCTCACCAGTGAACGTCTGCCGGTGCGTTTTGTTTGTGAAAACGTTTTCCGTAAAAGCATCAGAACTTTAATACTGCAGCTAATAATTCTTCGGTTGGAGATAACGCTGGCAATCGTTCTTAATACTTTCATTGTCGCTTCTTTTATGTAACGCTCATCAGACGGGAAAAAAATTTACAAACGTCCATCCCATGGAGAGAAGCAACCACGCCAAGTTTCTATTTCCTGCCGATTCAATTACATTATACGCATGGCCAACCAATATCAATGGCAAATGGCTAGGTGTAAATGTTTACCTGGACCCCTTCTTATAGATGCGGTTGAAAGTCGTTCTCGAAACAATCTTGTTATCCGGCTCCTATTACATAACCCTGAAATTTACTTTTAGGTCCCTTGAGGTTCAACAATTTCTATGAAAGGTCCAATCAATCAAATATTTTCCATCTTTGATATTTCAATCTGTACTCGTTCTTCCAAGAACGCAATATTATATTAAGGACTGTTTCAACTAGAGAATTCAAGGCCCTCTTATACAGCACCGCAAGAGTACCAAAATAAGGGAAAATGGTTAGACCATATTTTATACATTGTAATTCTAAGAAAGACTTTCATGCTAACAACGAATAGTAAGCCACTGTTCTTTCAAAAATTCCGTTAAGATGTGTCTTATTGATAGGTATAGAGGCATTCCATGTCAAGTGGACCAATTTTAGAGAAGTGCCCTGCTCGACCATCACCGATTTCAATGGAATTTTGTGC
This sequence comes from Ladona fulva, assembly GCA_000376725.2. Classification (NCBI taxonomy): domain Eukaryota; kingdom Metazoa; phylum Arthropoda; class Insecta; order Odonata; family Libellulidae; genus Ladona; species Ladona fulva. Next base: position 2,261,304 of record KZ309230.1, on the reverse strand, counting down.
GAACATACAATCATATCCTCTATAAACATTTGCCAAGTATTACATCCATAGATGAAATACTTTCTGAGATATAGTAATTTTTTGACCCCCTACCACAGCCTTCTACAGTTAGACATCGATTTTTAGCAACTTTGAGACACGTTATCTCAGGCAGTATTCCGTTGAGCAAAACAAAACTTGGTATTCCTATACTACTTTTGTTGCTCTATAACACAAAATAACAAGAAAACTTTTATGAGCGAATTCTGCGAAAAATTCCCAAAAAATTATGGGTCGAAAAAAATTTAAAGTTTGGCATTTTATATCTTTTGAAATAAACATAAGATAAACAGGAAACTTTGTGCCTTATAACTAATCTATACAAAGTGTTTGAATAAAACGTTTCATGTTTCTAATACCACCGATTTGTATGATAAAAGCTTAATTTTTGATAAACTCTTCTGTTTTCTAATTACTTTACGTGTATGGCTATGTAATAGATAACTCAGATATACGAAATTATTTATTCATTTACGAAATTTTTCCAAGTGCGGCCCGCAGGCTTGAAAAATATCTATTGTGCGGGCCCCTTGATTGGCAAAGGTTGTAAACGATTGCTGTAGAGCAGGGTTTCCCAAAGTGTGTTCCGCGGAACACTGGTGTTCCACGAAGAGTTTTTAAGTGTTCCACGGAAAATTACGAAGGATGATAATTCTTATGAATAAATTCGTATGAATTTCAGTTTTGAATTAAGTTATAACATATTTTTAAAATCAGGGACTCTTGATTATATGAGAAGATTGTGTTTTCAATAAACCCTTGACTCTTACTTTAATGAAATCGATTATTACTAATATTTATTGACAGAAAAAAGTAAACAAGGTGTTCCGCTGATATCATAGAATTGATAAAGTGTTCCGCCGGAGGAAAAGTTTGGGAAACTCTGCTGTAGAGGAAAGTGGATGAGATAGTGGTTGAGAATTTCTGCAACTTGTGACCTATTAACTCCGAATTTGACTGAAATAGAATTATTTTGACATAGAGATTGAAAATAAGACAATAAAAGCAAATTTATCTTCTCACCTTCGCATGCCTGGAGGGCTGGATGACACTTAGTATAACAACTCATGACGGATCTCGACTTATTTTCTTTAAATGGTGCGCCAAGCAAAACCCCTCGGGTTATTTATGGAGGCAGTCAATATAGTATAAAAGCGGAGTCAAAGAGCCGAAAGTCATTCTTTTGCCGTACAGAAAGCACAGGATGTCCATCGTTAAGGTGAGTGAAGCTTTCGTCCAGTTGATTTTCAAGTTTGAAAATTTCATCATTTTGTGAGTCTGATTTCAAGAGTTTTTGCGCTCATTTATATTAGAAGAAATCTTTGCATATCTAAGATTAAAGTTATCGTCGGTTATAGATTCTTCATTATCAACTCAAATATTTTTCTTTGAAAACTTCATTAAACTTGAAGCTCATTGAATGACAGCAATTCTATGCACAGTAGAATAAGGAGAGAATCATAGATAAAAAATCTTATTCTAATACCTATTAGTTCTTATAAATAAGTACAGCCAAATATGATCGAAATTCAGTCGTTTTTCGCTTCTATCTTTTAGGACTTCGTAACACGCAACATTGTATTTTGGAAGAATGCGACCTATTTAAAAGTCTTTTCAGTAAAATTCAAATAATTTTATTATTTCGAATTATAAACCTGAATACAAGTTTAATTTGCAAAAGACTCTGGCATAATTAGAGGAAATTATAGATGAATTTTCATATAAAATGTTTCGGTCCGACAGAAGTTCTTTTCTTTTTCGAAGTTCGAAGTCTCCCTTAAAAAGTCGATTTCCTACGGATTGAGCATGCATGTACTTATATAAGTAATGAACATGGGTTTCACAAGAACGATAAATTTAGTCAAATAATGAACATTAGGGATGAACTCGGAAAATGTAAGCAGTTCTCTATGACCACGCTTAGTTGCAGTATTCCTTTGAAAAATAAACATATGTAATGTTAATAACGGACACAATTATCGGCGTATATCACGCAATTTTTTTCCTAAAACTTACAGCTGAAATTTCACCTGCGTAATATGTTCGTATACCGCGTTTTTATATCAATTTAATTGATGAAATAGGAGCTTAATCTTTTCCAAAATAATTTCCAACCTTTAAATTTTAAAATTGATTATTTCTCCCTAAATTTCGCCCTTAAAATTATGGCACGTGTCATAAGCCAATAAATACTGCGTATTATTTCTTGATGACCTAAAAAACATAAAAATATGCCTAGGTATTAAAAAGATACCGTTGCATTCGCTCTTTTTGCTAATTTCTAAGGTAATGGATCCATAGATTCGCTTTATGTTTAAAATATAGACCACCATAATAACAAATATGTTCACCATTTGGAATTCGATTACTTCCATAATTTGAGAAACTGTTACGTTTCGTTGATATTAGCAATGGTGCCTACATTCTCCCTTTTTTTTCTCAATCATCTCGACGCAGGTTGTTTTGGCTGTGGTCTGCTTCGCAACCGTTGCGAACGCGTTGGTGACGATTCCTGATGAAGGCCTGAGACCACCAAAGAGGCCTCCTCCACCACCTCCACCAACACTAGCACCTCTCCCATATGCCGCAGCCAAATCCCCAGTTCCCATCATTCCTGTCACCCGAGTCCTTTCCAGCGTACCCGCCGCCCCTGTTCTTCCAGTCACCAGGATCGTTCCCGCCGCCCCTGTTCTTCCAGTCACCAGAATCGTTCCCGCCGCCCCTGTCCTTCCAGTCACCAGGATCGTTCCCGCCGCGCCTGTCCTTCCAGTCACCAGAATCGTTCCCGCTGCCCCTGTCCTTCCAGTCGCTAGAGTCTTTCCCATTGCTCCTGTAGTTCCAGTCATCAAAATCGCGCCTGCAGTCCCTGCCGAAGGCTCAATAAATATCAATGGTCCTCTGAGAGTAATCTCTGCACTCCCTGAAGTCGTGAGATCTCAACCAAGTGCCAAGGGGTCCTTCAATAGTCCTCTCTCACAACCTGGCGGTAATGCTCCAGTTTTCAGGGAAGAAGTAAAGGACCAAAATGGGCAATTTGAAATAAGGTAAGCAAAAGAAAATGCATCAAAAATTCCATCAAAGTCACCTTAGAAGACTATATAATTAATAAATTTATTTAATCGTATGAACTGCAGACAGTGGCTAAAAGGAGGGGGGGGGATTGGGGGATAAATTCCCTCCCAAAAATTCAAAATTATATTAAACACCCCTTTCAAAATTGCGTGCCTTTCCAATACATATAGATTCCAACTCATTCTAATTAATCACTTTTTGTGTGTAGAGCCTCTAGATCACCATTAATCACACCATCACCATGTCCTGATTGAAATTAAATGATATATTTTTCCTCATACATCACTGGCTGCAGGTAAATAATAGTAAACAATTTCTGGTTTAGTTCCTCCAGAATAGAAATCTGTGGCTTTGGAGTGTCACTACAATGAAATCTTAAGTAAATAACACAGGATTTCATGCTTTCAGATATGTGAAATCTTTGTGAGAGTCTTCCTGGTGGAAATTTTACAACCTTACATAAAATCAAAGCTTCATTTTTTAATTGAAAATATTTCAAGGTATTAAACTTGATTTTAGTATTTGCATCACCATAGTCTGCAACATTATAAGTCATTTGGTAATTGCAATAAAATTTCTAACAGATGAAGTTCACACTGATACATAATGTCATCTAACGAAGGTTTTGAATTGCCTAATTGCACAATTTTCACATTTTTCTTTGTTTGTGATTTTACTATTGCAATAACTAAGCTCTATGCCAATTCTGGGCAACCTTCCTATAGCTGTCTTAATTATGTTGTAGATGGGCGAACATGTCATATCATCACCCAAGGTAATTCTTGTTTCTACTAAGCTTTGAAAATTAATGCAAAGCTAGTTAAAATACCTACATAAAAATCTAAACATCCCTGATTTCTTTTTACCAATTATTTACTCCAAATCCACAACATCTACAAAACTGGTCACAAAGCATACCTTGTTTGATATATTTTCTTTACAATCACAGACATTCTGATGGAAAAGGAACCCTGGTAAATGAAAGTGGGAAACTAATTTCAACAGATGACGGATGGGAGTATGTCATTGTGAAAGAGGGTGACTATTCATTCACTAGTCCAGAAGGAAGTCCTGTGGCAGTCACGTACATTGCAGATGAAAAGGGAGTCAAGACATCTTACTCCATCAGATCACAGTGATGCAGAGAAGATTCAAGAGGATAAGAAATTGAGTATTGGAATAGATAAAAAAATAAAAGGAAAAAAATTGAGTGAGAAAAGGAAGGATAAATAGTTATCCAAGTAGTAAGACCATGTCTATCCATGACAATGTAAATCCATGTAAATAAAGAAATATTCAAGAATATTTTCCATTTTATCTACCCTTTTGAGTAAAAATTAATTATCTTCAAACATGGAATCTAATTTGGTTGTATTTTAACCACATGTCTTGTGGTGATTGTGGGCAGCCTTGTCTTACCCCTCTTCCCAACTCTGCCCAGCTATTTTAACTCATGCTGTTTGATTGAAGTACCGATTTTGCACCAAACACCTATCTTTCTATTCCGACCCAATTTTATTAAAAATTCCCATCAGTTTTCGCCACTGAACTCTATCAAAAGCTGTTTCAAAATCGGCAAAGCATACAAATACATCCCTCTTAAATTCTATAATGTTCTCTATCAATATCCTAAGGGCATCTAGATTCTATTTGGGAACCATTTTGGCCCTTAAGATCTTATTATCTTACGTATCAGCTCCATAATCATCATTACCAGGTTTTCTGAGTCTACATCAGCACCAGGATAACTTAGTTTTTAACATTATTTAAGAACCTTTTTTTAACCAAAATGTAATCAATTTGGTACCTATCTATGTCCTCAGGCTTTTCCCATATGTACCTCCTATTATGGAGCTGAAAAAGAGGGTTTGTGACACAGAGGTTACAAAAGTCAACAGAAAAAGTCTTAATTACAAAAGTCCATTGATTTATGTCCACTGTTATTTCTATTTCCCAGTCCGAACCCTTCCACTTCTTCCTCATCATTCCCTTGCCCAACTACTGCATTCCAGTCTCCCATTACAATTAGGTTTATACTACCTTTAACCCTTCCTATAACTTCTTCTATTTCCTCGTACACTAAGTCTACTTCATCTTTGTTGTAATCACTAGTGGGCAAGTAGACCTGGTCTACCACTGTGTTAACTGGCTCAGCCTTTACTTCTACCGACATAACCTGATTGCTTATTGGCTAGCACTACTTCTCCTGTTTTTTTGTCTAACACTATTGCAATGCCCCTCTAGCTAGTATTTCTCCTACAGAAAATAACTCATGTCATCACTCCAAAAATCTCCCCCATCCTTCCATTGCACTTCACATAGCCCTAGTATTTTAATATTCAACCTCTTCATTTCAACCTTAACATTTTCCAACTACCCTTTCCTAAGCATTGTCCTAACATTCCAGGTTCTCACCATAGTCAAAACCTCATTCCCTGGCCATCTTCTTTTCTTATCATTCTTTGGGTAAGGATTTGTTGGAAAGATGACCAATATGGTCTTTCTCTCACCTCTGCAGGGAATGACACTGTCCTTAAGAGGGCTAAGTCCCACATGTGCCATTGACAATATCATTGTATTGGCACATCATATTCTTGGGATAAGTAGTCGAGTTCCTCAACAGTGTTTTTAACATGACACCATCACTTGTAATGGCTGCCATACTGGGGTACAGATGCCTATGCAGCTACGTCTAGATGCTGTATTTACTACCTTTCATCTGGCGCCTACCTATTGACCGTTCTGCTGTGGGTGACCCTACCAGGAACTAAATTCCTGCCAGTGTAGCTATGTCTCTGTAGGTCATGGGAACATGCACACCCTTCCACCAGGACAAGGTTGTAGTCACAAGGTGAGTAAGGAAGTTTATAAACACTAAAGCCTATCTGTTAAAAATTTGAAGCAAATAAACTGCAAAAATTGTCAAAGCTAAAGATGAATGTTGAAAATAAAGTGAGGAATTACACTAATTGCAATCATCATCATTACTCTAAATCATACACAAATGATTCATAAAAATTTTGCCTTTAGTTCCATTGATATTAAAGCTTCATAGCAAGCAGTATGTACTTATAAGTCCTCCTTATAAGGAGTAGTGACAGATAAATGAAAATCATGTGCGGAATTTTGTTTTGTAAAATGTGTAGAGAAAAAATAAGAGCTAAAAATTAGTGGATTTGGTGCAATTAGATTATTTTTATTCCCATGAAGGATTGCATTAATAGCCTGTTGAAATTCATAACCCAACATTTAGAACTTGTATTTGATTATATACCACCATTCACCAAGAAATATGAACCTCACCATAATTAAACATGTTTCCCTTATTTTGCATACATATCTGTCTAATACTGGAAAATGAGTAATGATTCTTCTTAATATTAACACTTGCACACCAAATCTTAATCAAAAATATTCCTATACAAATAAGGTTCTATTTTTTCATTGGTTTAATTGTAATTTGACATCAATTGCATTCTTTCGTTAGAATCTGAGCTTTATTTTTTAATATTTTACTTGGAAAGGTAACAATTTCACTTTGTAATAAAATTTTATTCTCAACTAAATCATTGTTGATTCAGCTGCATGTTGACAAAATGTAGTAAGTCTGTTGAGGACATCAATTCTCGTTCTTATTCAGGCAACAATTTAGCATTCTTACGATTTATCCATATTATTTTCCAGCTAAGTAGTATTCCCAGTTGAATTTAATGAAGTTATGATTCCCTAATTTAAATTTACACTGCAATGCTATTTTCAGTAGAGATGCACTGAAATTTGGTTTTGGCCTTTGTATTCTGCCAAAATCTGATATTCAGCTTTAGCCTGTCTTACAGCAGCCAAATAAATATCTTTCCTGGCAATGGTCAAATTCTGTAGTAGTAAAGTTTGTTCATTTAGAACTTCATCATTATATCTATCTTCATCACTAGGGTAACAACTTTCTCATCCGTCCATACAAATCCAGAGTATTGGTTACAATAATTGCCTTCCAGTTTGAGAAAATTAGTTAATAAGAACAGATGAATGCTTACAGCTTTTGTTATCATAAAAGGCATTGAAGATGAAATAGCAACTGAAGGTGTGTAAAATTATACTTAGCAGTAATTCTTTTAAAATTTGTACCATGAGATTCAGAGAGATGATCTTTTTCTCGATTTTAAATTTTATTTTAGAACTGCGCCAACTACATTGATTACTCAAAATTTTTTGGTTGTGCTGCCTCCTACTTTTCTGCCTTTATGTTTATTAAAACTTACAGCAAAATTCCACTGATCTGACAAACTTAAACAATACTAAATACTTCCTAAACCTAATTAATAAATGAGTTTTTCTTCTGGCTCAATTGTTTCTTTCTAAGGTTCGTGTGCATTGAAAAAGTGAAAATGCAAAATAATTCTCAATAACATTACATGCATCCAACACAGGAAACTCAAAAATGTTTCCAATGGTTGAGAAAGGTTTCTCTAAAGATAAAGGTATCAGAATAGGACTGGTAGAGAAATACATGTGCACATTATTTGGACTATTCAACAGTAAAAATTGGAAAGAATTTCTTCCAGAATTTGCTTTCAAGTAATTGCCATCTTTTACAAAACTGCAAGGATTTTGCACTAAATGCACTTTCGATTGATGTTGAAAGTCTTACTTTATAACTTGACATTGAATTCTCCTCATGCTAAAAAAAGTGTCAGAGCTATAATCAATTTTTGATTCCCTCATCCATAGGAAGAGAAATCCAACATGACAGCTTTAACAGCAATAGAATGGATTTTATTTGGCCTGCTCTGAAATCTTATTTTCTGTGGCAAGGAGAGCACGACTTTATCAAGCCCTTGAAAATGAATTGTAATTTAATTACCATTACATGAGTGCTTGATTTTTGGAAAATGCTATGAATTCTTCTTGCAGCACTTTCAAGAACTTTAATATGAGCACTTATCCTGTATTGAAACCAAAAACTAATTTATGAAACAAAAAATGAAAATTCTAAGTTTCATGAGGAGAAAACAATGGATCATGTGAAATCTACAGTAGAACAGAAAAATATCACACTTGAGAGCAAAATTGACTTTGAACTCTATCTTAATTAGATGGATATCGTATTATGCAGAAAAATCAGGGTTTAAACTCATGTCAATTTGTCATTGAGAAATCAAAGTGAATGGAAAGATCTTAATGTATCACGTAATGTAGGTTGAACTGAATTTTAAAATGGGAAAATATACCACTTTGACATTGTGAAAGATATGTCTTATCAGAACTGGCCTAAGTTAACCCCAGGCAACGTCCTATTACACATTCTCCTTCCTGCCTATAGAATCACAACAATTTTCATGATTAAAGGATTATTTCTGTTATTAATTAACTATAAACTCATAGGGAAAATGTCAACCTGGGATTTAACTACAAAGGGAGTATTCCCAACATGTAGATGGTGTAAACAGGTTTACAATTAATATGTTAGCATAATATATTTGGTAGAACAGAAACAATAATGGATTGTAAAACTAATCCACTATACACCCCTTTTCAAAATGTTTACACTCCACCAAATCACTGATGAATATAAAATATTTTGCACCAAACAAAACTTGGAGCCCAGGGCAGCCACTCTAGGTGCTTGGGGCAGATCAACTGTATCTCAGGCCGGCTACTTGCATGATCTCCTATTTAACCCTGAGAGAGTTAACTTATTGTTATAAAATTTTAGAAAACAGCAAAAGAAAGTAAATCAGATGAGGATTTTCATTTTTCAATTTAATCAAATTTAAAAATGCCTTGTTTAAACTATCAATAACTGTTTCAAATGCTGCATGTGATGTATTGTTTTATACAATGGGAAAGTTTCTAACTAATAAAAGATACAAATTGAGTGACATGTTATTTATGGTAGAATTACAGATATTTCAAAACATTAACAAGGAATGCAAATAAATCGATGCATTTCTAAACAAAGAACCTAAAAATATCAGCAGCAGCACAGAATCTCTTAAAATATAAACTTAATATATTGTAGTTATTAAGTTAATTGTCATATTTATAATAAATGTACATTATTAATGAGCTACACTTTTCATTATTATCACCTACTACAATCCATAATTGTTCCTCAATTTTTATATAAACTAAAAAGACAGGATATGCAAATATTTCAATATTTATGGATTTCAATATTATTTCCTTACCAAGCATTTAAAATTTTTAACATAATGAATTCATGTATCCATAAATCATATTCATATTTGATACAAGGTTATGATATTCATTGCTATACCTTAACATCTTCATGTTAGCTATCAGATGAATATATATTATTTTTATGATAAATGGGCGATAAAACAATCTTAATAATTATTTTATAGAGAAAACTATTTTCCCTGTCAATTACAATAACTTTGAGTAACATTTGTTTTGATACAATAGATGCAAGATAACTGTGTATCAAGGTGAATTATTGTAAATGCACTTTAATTTGTTTTGTTTTTGAAAGGAGTGGAAGTTAATAAACTTAATGGATATTGATACATCTACTCATTTCCTTGCAAATCTTAAGATTAGCAGTCCTCCTGAGAAAACTAAACTATTCTTAATCTTTGTCTTGAGATATTTTAAAATCTTTTGCAAGTTTCGAAGGATAAAGATGGTATCAGCTCCTTTCTATGATTATACATTCTCTAAACTACATCTCTGAGGAGACTACTTCCATTGCCATTAAAGAGCACATTATGCTCTTCATCAAAGAAGCTGATGCACTAACAACTAGACTAATTGGATTCACTTTGAAAAAAATAAATTTCAAAAATGCTGAAATTATAACCATACAATAATACTAAACACCTTAGAATAGCAGTTGTATGATTGGATATCTAAAAAAACTAGAAATGGATGGAGAGAACATCACATTGAATTTAAGCAAATAAAATACCAAGATAAGAGGAAAGTGCAGATGACCAATCTGTGCAACCAATCCAAAGGCCAGACTTTCCAAAAAACAAATACAACTTTGACTATAATATTTAATATGAACTTATTCATAACCTATGTGTTACAAAAAGTACATTTTAGTAAGCTTGTAAGATCTTAAAGACAAAATGTGGCAACAAAATAGAAATATATCACAGAATAATGAAATGTCAGTGCAAATACAATTATCTATGCAAATTAGTCATAAAAATGCAAAAACCAAAAAACACATTCACTCATTGTCATCTTCATCATTTAGGTGGTCCAATTTGATAGAACTGCTCAAACATTTGGAAGATCCATCTTTAGATGCTTTTGCGTCATGTCGAGTTCTTTTCTTTGATCTCTTTTCACCAACAACGTACTCAGGCATGACCAATTTGGTGCTCACAAAATGTGGTTTTGTTTCTTCATCATCTACTTCAGAAACTTTACAATCCTTCTTTTCTGGAACTGCCATCTTTCCTTTAGGATTCCTGAAATTATAACAGTTATCAGAAATAATTTACAAAATATAAAAGCAGCAATGTTAAAATATTAAAATAACCTGTTTCTAAAAAACTACAAATTGACTACATACACAAATTTTTCACTTCCAAAATTAAAACAATCCCTGGGAATACTGCATATAATAAACACCTTTATCATAGCTAGTGAATTACGTATTTGAGTAAGACTATACGAGGGCTGTATGATAAGTACCTGTGTTTAGCGACTGATAGCACCACTGACACAAAATGTGTATTCCATAATTTAACACCATCTTTATATATATGACTGTCAAAATTTCAGACAGATTAACTGAGTCGTTTCATTTTGATAGCTGTTGAAAGTAGTCAAGTTCGTGTTTGCTTGCCACCATGGAGAAAGAGCAATATCGATTAGTGATTCGATTTCTTTTTTTGGACTGGAAGACATGTGAGGAAATCAAGGTGAAGTTACATGCTGTTTATAAGGACCGTACACCTTCGATGACTACCATCAGATATTGGTTTAATGAATTCAAGCGTTTTTTATGAAGAGTGCCCAGGCCGTCCAATTGAGGTGACTATGGAGGATATGGTTAACAAAGTCCATGATATCGTGCTAGCAGATCACCGTGTGAAGAACAGAGATATTGCTGACATTGTAAACATCTCAATTGAATGCATACGAAGTATCCTACACGAAAAATTGGGCATGAGAAAGCTATCGGCCAGATGGGTGCCGTGTTTGCTCACAGTGGAGCAGAAATGGAATTGCATGACAACTTCGGAGCACTGTTTGGACATGTTTAAGTGCAATCCGAAAGAGTTTCTATGGCATTTCATGACTGTTGACAAAACATGGATCCATTATTACATGCCAGAAATGAAAGATTAGTCAAAACAGTGGATTTCACCTGGCGAACATGCTCCAAAGAGGGTGAAAACGGTTCTATCGGCCAGAAAAGTCATGGCCACCGTTTTTTGGGATTTGCAAGTCATCATCTTCACTGACTATTTGGAGAAGGGAAGGACAATCACGGGGCAGTACTATGCTGATTTATTGGACCGATTTGATGCTGAATTGAGGAAAAAACTGCCCCATTTAGCGAAGAAAAAAGTGCTCTTCCATCATAACAACGCACCAGCTCACTCATCTGCAATTGCCACAGCAAAACTGGTCGAATTACGACACAAACTGCTACCTCATCAACCCTATTCTCCAGATTTGGCCCCATGCGATTTATTTTTGTTTGCAAACATGAAAAAATGGCTTGGGGGAAAGCGATTCACGTCAAACAAGGAAGTCATCGCCACAACAGAGGCCTATTTTTCAGAGTTTGACAAAACGTATTTTTTGGACGGCTTGAAAAAGTTAGAACATCGCTGGACCAAATGTATTGAGTTGAAAGGAGACTATATTAAGAAATAAATTTAAAAGAAGTTAAAAAAAATATGTTTTCTTGCCTAACACAGGTACTTATCATACAGCCCTCATATGTACACTGCCCATTCTCTTCACACTGACACAGTTCATTGCCTCATTAGGGCAGAGGAGTGTTACCGGAGGTTTCATTTGATACTAAGCCCAGGTTTAATAATGCTTAAGATTCAACAATTTCTCCTGTCAAATAGTAAGACTGAAATTTACCAACTGGCAGGAAGAGAGCCTGATGAATTATTGCCCTTTACCCCCTTAAGAAGATGGTTTATAATCACTCACAAAAAGGGAAATAATTCAATCTGTTAATAAATAAATAAAATAATCTTCCAAAATTCTTTTTCTTTGTATAGACTTTCCAAATACCGACACTAGAGTTAATGAGTTCTTTTCTTTTGATAAGTAGGCCATGGACCATCAAAATTAATAATGCAATGCCTGATCAATAGCTTTTTATCATATTGCACATGTTGCCATTCAATATATAGGGTATTTTAACATACAAACATATAGCATAAAGATAGCAATCAATACCACACTACCATTGGCCATAGAGCAACTGTTAGAATACTAAGAGTATGTGAGAGAGTTTACAGGGCAATGCACATACCTTTTGAAAAATTTAACCAATGAATGTTACTAACAAGAATAATAAGATTCAACCATTGTTATGCTGTATGAATAATTCCTCGTTTAAATTTTTAATGTCTTCTCATAGGATATACAATCAATTATAATTTGTAAACAATGCGTGGCATTGATAAAATTGTAATTACTAAAACAGGTTAAATCTCCTTTTACGTCCAATCTCCAGGCTCAACTGAAACAGGCTACAATGGTTTATGTTTCTACCAAAAATTTAAAAAATAAGAAATATCTGAAAGATCAACTGATAATTTTTGCATGAATTGGCATCAAAATGAAAAACAAGGCAAAAAATAAGACTGGAATTTTAACTATGGAAAAAGAAAAAAAAACAATTAAAATTACTTATTTTATTTATTATTATTACTTAGGAAAATATATCTATCTAATCTAATAAATGTAAAAAAGTTACAGTTTGTATTCTAAGTTAGATTTGTAAAGAATTCTCTCAGTCTCAGTCTAGTGATGAATTATCAGGTGAGTAGCAGTTTACGAGGAATTGTCCAATAGCCATTACCTTTCTGTATCATAATCTTCCAGTCTGTTCTGTTAAATTTCTCCCTATTATCCATTTCCACAGTGCTATCGATTTTATGGATAGTTATTTTACATTTCAACAAAGAGACATTCTATGGAATAATCACTCTACCAAACATGCTCTTTTTATATATCATGGCTGGCTTTGTGGAAAAACATCTTATATGAAAATTACACATGGTTTTTCTCTTAGTTAACGCTATTCTATATTTATTACATTAATGAATTTATTACAATATGTTAATGAATGCAATACTCTCCAATCTTCTTTTGATACAGAATAAAATAAAATGTTACTTTCGTCCTTTACTTCTGCCTCTGTTCTGTCCATAGCTGATAAAAGTACAAAAACTACCAGGTATGTTCATTTTTGGCATTCATCTAGGAAACTCCTTAAATGCTATTAAAGATACAATTAATAGGGTCATTGTATTGATCTTACTTGGACTTATTTAATAGATAGCATTTTGGCTCAGTGAAGAAAGCAAGGGCAAACTACCTCACTCCTCAACTTCTCTAGTGCACCTGAATCTTTCTTCTAACCTTTTTAGAATTACCAACTACCGTTTCCTCTTCTGTGATGGATTTTCTCACACATTGCCTGATACTGTGAAGTTCATTATAGTTACAATTTCCATATTAAGAAATGAATGGATTCTCAAGTAGATATAGAATATGAGATTGAGATGGCCCCAAAGACTGTAGTCACAAGGTAAAATTTTTGAGATAGGGATTTCTTTTATCACCTAAATATCACAAAATCCTAACTTTCTCATTTAATTTACATGTAATATACATACTAATATTGTGGAAAGTCATCTAATTCTGAAAAACTTGTAAAAGAAGCCTTAATAAATTGTTATTTTTCAATCAAAGGTATTGTACTTCCATTTCACAATGGGAGCAGTGGAATGTTACCTTTTTCATAAGGAGGCTAATTAATTCATACAATAAGCCCAACTCTGATATAACCATCATCAATTGAACATTTCTCTTGTAGAAATCTACTGAAAACATTTGATTCTGTTGCATTACTATGTGTTGTTTCGTTTATGAAGGATCTGATGATGAAATTTATGGGTGCAGGTTTTCATCATTCTCATCTGCCTCGGGCACTATTTAAATCAGCACAAAAAACTTCTGAGGAGAACAACTGTGTGCCATCAGAAACTGTTTACAAGTAATTGTCCATTGAGCAACACTTCACAAGGAATTGTTGGCAAACCACTCTCAAGAAACTAGGTAGAGATGCTGAATGAACCCATCTCTTACACAGCATCTACAAAGATGCTACAGCCACTGTAAAGCTGCACAAAGAAACTGATGAATTCAAGATTGAGATGGGAGAAGAGCAAGGACAAGAAGGACACCAAAGGACAGGTGGAACAGAGTCATCAAGTAATTAGGGGTAACATGGAAATGAGAAGCTCAAGATAAAGATTATGAAAAACAATTGAGTAGACCTACATTCAACGTCATATTGAAAATGGCTGATGAAAATGATAATATATACACAGAACCGCACTGTCCTATGGGTGCATCGCATCAAGGCAGCAACAGAAGTATGGCAAACCATTATTATTGTTGTTATTATTATTATTACAACAACTTTATTTGTTGTTTTCCATATGATGTAAACGACCTACATAGGAAAGATTATGATGTGAAATTAAAGACTGGCAAACATTTAGAGTAAAGAGTTAGGGATAACTCAAGACGAGAAGGGAATATTTGTTCAGAGGGTTAAATTGAAGTTATTTATGAAGGGATCTGGCACTTTTCCAGCATATATATGTGAAGCCAAATCAAACTAAAGTGATCCTTTGCTTGTAAAAGTGGTATTAATTTTAAAATACTTGTTGTAACTAGCTGACAACCATTCAGCAAAATGGTGCATCATTTATTGTTTCAAAATTCAAATGATCTTTAGATTAGCACTACAGTTTGGTATATCTTAAGGCGTCTTATAAAAATCTAATTATTTTTCATTTATATTTACCGAAATACAATAGGCTTTTTGTCAGCCTTATCCATTTCATCTTCTTCTTCAGTTTCTCTCCTCTTTCTTTCATCCACTTCACGAAGGAACGATAGTGCAGCAGCACGATTAGACTGCTCAGACATGTCATCTGCAGATACATCACCAAGGCTGTACCTTACCCATCTAGTATGAAATGTTAAAATTTTAAGTAGAGCTGAAACTAAAATGATAATCAGTATTATCACCCAAGATTTACATTGAATTTTGTCTCAAAGCTGTCGTCAAAAGAGGAAAATTAACAGCATAATATGAAATACATCTTCTATTGCTTGCTTTATGAGAGGAATAAAATGTACCAAAACTTTTATGTGGACTCAACATAATTTTATGCCACAAGTGGTTGTCTAAGACTCAAATATATGTATTCTTACTAGAGATAAAAATATCTTCGAAAATGAATATCAATTAAGGTAGAAATATGTAAGAAAAAAACCTTTACCCTTGAATATATGGTGAGATTTTACGTTTTAAGGGCTATATAATCACGGAAATAATTTCAGTACTGCTTTCAGTACTATTATTTTCCGAACCTAAGTTATTGCGTACCATTCAAAAATGAGATGGATAGGTTTCGATCTAAAACCTAAACATCTCAACTTAATTTACAGGACTAAACAACTTTGACACAACTTAAGTTTTTTACAAGAACAACAAAAACTGAATAATTTACAATGAAACACATCGAAGATCGTATAAGTTGTACAGCGAGGGCGATAATTAAAATGCGATACTGAGACATACAGTTGAAATCCTATGCAATTCAACTAAGATTTTTTCCGTTAAAAATACGTTTAGCCCGTCTCAAATCTTTGAGTATTCATAGTAAACAATTTTCTCATCAACTTTCAAAATCGATTTTAAATTAGTCTAAGGAAAATATCACCGGAAGGATCTTTCAAAAGGATAGATTAGGGCTGATGAAAAGTCGATAAGACGTTTTTCTAATAATTTTTCTCAAGACTAACCTGTGAGGATGCCTTTTAAAATCGGGAATAGATGTTAGCTTTAGCGGAGGAACATCAGGTACTTTGAAAATGCTTTCTTTACCACGAAACTTTTTGCATTGTCGACGAGGTGGTCTAGTTGTGTCTATGTCCATCAATATCTCATCTTCATCGTTCTTCATAATAACACATTTGTTATCCCTTTGACGCTCAGTAGTTTCTTTTTCCGGGGCAATCAACTGATCGAACACATCCTTCTGGCGATTACAAAAGGCATCACCACCTTCTTTAATAAAAAACTGCGGAGCTTTATATTCACACATATTCACTGATTCGTGCCACAAAACAATGCTATATACTGCCAAGATTTACATTTCTACGCTACCAAACAAGGTAGCCATTTTCGAGTAAACAACTGCGAAATGATTATGGGTATGGGTCTTATGGGTGAATTAATTCAAGGCGCCAAAATTTCATTCGAAAACCACTGCTTCAGATTTACCTTTAAACAGCATCGATGAAAGCATACTGATTGAAAGTGTAACTTTGAGAATAGCCCAGCATTGTAAATTGTAAGAAATTCCATTCATCCTCGTGGAAGTATTAGGATTTCTGTCGGAGCAAGATTTCGATTCAAGCAAGAAATATTTAGGTAATATCATCGACATACCGTAGTAATCAAGTAGGATTTAATTCTTCATGGATAGCTACATTCGTGATTTTAGAAGAATTTCTATTCATTCTTCATACTTTGAAAAGTGGGTATTCAATGTGTAGAGTTTAAATAAAGGAATATTTAAGATACATATCAGTGACACATACAGGTCTGATGATGCCCTGGGCAAGCCTTTGGGTTTCACAGCCAAGGTATCAATGAAATATGGTACAATTTTTAATCAATAAACTCCAATCTATTTAAACAGAACCTTTACTTGCTAAAATGTATTATGTAAGTAACCAATATCTTTAAACTTGTTCATATACTATTAAACTTAAAATCTATGGCCTAAGATATAAATGCTTTCAATTTTTGCATAAAAAATTATGACCATTTGGTAGTTTTAAGGTATAACTTCCTTTCAAAACCTTCCTCTTTTGTCAGCGTTATTCTAAAAACAAACAGCAAAGGTAAGGAAATGTAGAAATGTGCAAAATTCTTATTCATAACTTCTGCTGAGAAGAAAATTATTGTGATCTATTCTTCCCACGTTTCTTAGCACCCTTCTGCTTGCAACAGCTACCAACTCTTAATTATTTTTGTTATTAAATCAATCAGTCAGAAAGATGATCATAAATAACATAGTATTTGCTTAAAACACAGGAGTACTTTTGGTCGAAAAGGAGCTTAAAAAATTAGTCCTATCCTAGTCTTGAGAGCCATAAACATTTAAATATCCTTCCCCAAAAAAGGAAGCAATTTTGAAAATATGATATGATGTTTAAACTAAAAAGAAACAGGATTTTATTGACAATCATTGTTAAAGAGTGTAAGGATCTCAGGTACATACATTAAAATCTTGATTTCCTCAAAACTCTTCATGATGTAAGGTTAAAATCAGGAGATAGTAGTATTTTACACACATCTGTTAACTAAAGAAAGAAAGGGGATAAAAAGGGAAGTACTACCACTATACTGTAAGTTCCATAATGGGAGTGTAGTTAAATCTATGTGTAATAGACCCAGATGACAGAAAGGTTGTTGCCTCACGACCTTGGCTTTGAATTCCTCCCAAAACTTGTATGTTTGAGTAATTTTTTCAGCTGTTATACCTACCATTTATGAAGTTATTAGAAAATAGGATAAATACTAGAACTGAAATGTTTAGGGAATAAGGACTTTTCATAAGAAATTTCTGCAAGCCTGATATCAAAGGGAAAAATTATTATAAACCATCTAGGGAATCACTGGAGTAAGAATTAGTGGAATTTATACACAGCATTATTTATTTTTCTTTCATTACAGAAGTTCACTTTCCAAGTTTATTTTACTGATACATCTTGATTTTAAAGCTTTATTTACAATGAAAGGCAGATTTTATTAATGATTTTATTGCCAAAGATAATGCAAGCTTTGATAACCTGAATGGTGCGTCTAACTACATGTTGAAATGAATGAAGTGTCTTTCCAAAGATGACTTAATATGAAATACAGGAGAAAAATCCTGAAACGCATACTAAAGGAGATAATCTTCAATATTAGTTTAATAAAGTACTTTTTGAAACACAGGTGGTCTGAAAATTTTTTGTCAATGACACTTATTAAGACCCAGAGATAAGCAGCACATCATCGAGTCACCAACAAATACCAAATTGAAGCATCTTTTGACCAACATTTTTCTACTGTTAAAGCATCGACACTTTCAAAGAAAAGTGGAAATTGTTCTCAACATCTGGAAAAGATTAAAGGGCTCTCTTTCTATAATATTTTAAGAGAAGTGAAATACAAGGTAGAACCCAAACAAGAAGTGAAGGGACAATAAAGGGTTCTGTGGAAAGGACTCATGGTCACTATGTGATTAGTCCTTAGCAGGATGTTGGATCTTTCTTGCCAATCCCAATAGACAAGGAAAAGAGTTTCAGTAACTTGGCACGATAAGGCATGCACCTAGGAAATTCAATAAATTGTTCAATTTGTTTCAAAGCAATTGTTCAATTTATTTCAAAATAGTTGTTTCAATTGTTAAATTCAATAAATCGTTCAATCCCAATAAGTTAAATTGGCCCAATCCCAATAGGTAAACCCCGCTGTAGTAGAGTGAGCCTTCAATCATTGATTAACCACAGCTGCAACCTAAAAATCTCTATTTTATTTCCTGCTGTGATTGGATGCCCATACACAGAAGGATATCCCATCAGCCCCCCATCTGCAAGCCACTGTAAGATATTGTAATGAGAAATGCTCACCATGAGAATACAAAATTGAATTTTGTCTTATTTTTAAATCTGAATTTACTCTTGAGTCTGATTATATTTTGTATGAACTGTAATATCATGATTGGCTGTTTTAACAAATGTTTAATTTCCAAAACTATTTTTAAATAGGCCATGTAGTTGGTAGATTGTTTGCTGTCAGTGACAGTCATCCTGGAATTGGTTCTTGTTGATGGAGCTGATGATTTTATCGTGATAAATACCATTGAAATCTACATCCTCCTATAAGATGCATCTTGCTTTTTAGTCTAAATCTTTTGTGATAAAATGCATCTTATACATGGGTAAAAGTAGATATTTAGAGGTAGCATATCCAGCCTCAGGGCAAATCCTACATTGAGTCATACCTCTTTAAGTTATATGAGGAATAGCCTACAAAAGTATCTTAAAGCTATAGGAATAAAATTCAGGTGAAATGAAAAGCAGAATATTAAGTAAATTATTTATTTAATTAGATGCAAATCTCTTTTATGTTACAAAAATGTTATGAGCTGTTTTCAGTGGTTACAACTCATCTGATAATCATTATCTAATGTCAACTCTGTATTAGATTTTCAGTTTCAATAATTACCACAATAATATGAGTACAATTACATTTTTGTGTAAGTATAGCTAAGGTAAGAAATTATTTCTCAAAAATATTTGAGAGTGCACCTAAAGGCTACCTAATATGGCTAAGGGTGTCTTTTATCACAGACATAATGCATGATGTCATAAACCTTCGAAAGATGCTATTACAGATTTCTATGCATGAATAGATGCTAAGTAAATATCTATTCTAGGTTTCAAGGGACATGCTACAGTTATAGATCACAATTGGGCAAATTATCTAACTTCAAAGCTTGATAAATAAATATATAAATGCCAGTGCACTTTCTGGCATTAACTACCTACTTTCCTCGACATTTTTATCAAAAATGCTTAAAAAAAAGAGATCAGGAAGCTTGATAATTTTTCCATGAATCTATAGTTATTTATCTTCTTCTTTAAAGACATTGCATGACAAAATTTACATCATAAAGCACAGAATGATGATAATTTGAACACAACANGTTATATAGCTATTGAACGTGAGTAATGTATTATTGATGTAGATATTGAAAATATAGTTGCTTTATGCGCTATACATATACATATATATATATACATGTATGTATGTATATAATTTAAAGATTTTTATTTCAAGATTTAGGTAAATAATGCTCTGTGTTACCGATTTCAACAAAGGACTTTTAACTCGTAGGAGTACATAGGATGGAGATTTTTCCAAAAGTTAGAATATGTTTAGTACACTTAAAGAGTGATTTACAGCAAAGTTTTATAAAAGAGTTACAAAAGAAAAATAATTACAGGTTAGCTACTGATTAGATACCAATTATGTACCTGATTTATTTGTCCTTAAAATGGAATTTAATACGATGTTGGTATATTTTGTTAAAAGGTATTTTTAAGGTAGGAGTAAATTTATATCAGAAGTACTTATTTATTGCTAGTTTGTTGCTACGAATCATCAAAAGTCTTAAAACACACAATTGAATTTTTTAGGAGAGTTTTCGTCTAATCATATCCTAAAATTAAAAAATAAGTAGCCAACTAACTTTATGTAATATCGAGAGTAATATGCTATATTGAAAGTTACTTACATTATATGTTAGTTTAATGCATTACTGGTATAATAAAAAGTTAGGAAAACAGTAGCATAAGTAATATAATTAGACATTATGAAAAAAAAAATCCTCTACTTCAAGAGATTTGATAAGTATCACGGGTGTAAAATAGAATCCCTTAAATTTCCGTAAAGGGTTCACTCCATCTTAAACTTCTATTCAGGCTCCATTAAAGTGATTTCTGGAAACGCGACTTTCAATGAAGTCTTCGAGAGAAAACGTTTGGCTACACGTGATTTCCCTTCTCCTGCACCGCCTCCATCCGCCGACATCCACCCCCATAGCGATTTCCTCCGAAGAGTCGAAATACGGTAATTTCAAAAGAGAGAAGACGCAAATCCTTTCCCAGTCTATTTTCCTTCCTCTAACTCTATCTTTCTTTCTCTATAACATACCCCCGTAATTTTAGTTTTTATCGTGACATTACGTAGCTTACATCTACATAAATATCCTGCAAGCCAGCCGCCTTTCGGCGTATGGCAGGGGGAAAGAATAGATTTACACTTAGCCTACAGCATCACAGCTTACATTTTCTATGACTTTATGAAATCTTTCCAAGGGAAACGTGTCTGTGTGCGTGTAGTGATACATCATAATGTACAAATTGATTTTAAAGAAGTGCTTTAAATTAAGCACTCATTATTATAATAATTAAATTGTTTTTCTTTCCAGAGTTTTGAGGAACAAATTTGTGTTATATTATATATTATTCATATATTCAGATATTATTAAATAACACAGCAAAAGTGTTTCAAAATTACTCATAAATTACACACATTGTAGCTGATTGTGTTACAGAATTCTATCCTTAGTTAACACACATCAAGGTGCATCAGAAGTGACATTTATATATTGATGGAGTGCAGTGTTCTATAAATACATCCATATGGTGAACTAATGCAGAATTATAAATGTCAAATGTGCAAAAAGTGATTATGTTATGCTAAAAATTCTTAAAACGTTATCTCCATGATCATAGTTTCTAAAATGTTTTAGTGAAAGCTGTCACCAGCCTTTAGCTCTTTAAACTTAACACTTGAGATTCACAATTTCTTTATTACACGCATACCTTATCTTACGCCAAGAAAAAATGGCAATATCTCACTTTAGTAGCACATTGTACTTGGATCTTGAATTTCTTCTTTTGTCCTTAACTTAGAGACAAAGCACATCTCTGGAAACACTGTCTTATTCTATCAGAGAATAAAAAGAAGAGATGAGCAGAAAACTGGAGAATTTTCAAATGGGCCCTCCTTTTCACTCATCTCAAAGGCTTCTTTAGGTGGAGCAAAATCAGGAGTTGATCATACCAAAGACCTAACTAAAATTGTTAATAATCCTCATATTTCCATTCTTGATTATTCAAGAGAAGTGATATTTGAGAAGGATAACTTCATTTGAACTGGATTACTTTTTCTCAAATTTTACCCAAAGAAAAATATAATATAGGGCACTCAGAGGCTGACGAAAAATCTACAAGTATTATCAACAAAACTTAGGAAACTGAGTCATTACCTCATATATACATTGTATATAAATGTAAGAAACTCCTGGAAATATTCCAGTTGCTGAAATACACTGTGATTTAAAATATGAGAAATCAATTCTCATTTCCTTTTTTAGTCAAGAGTGCTATATTATTTTTGATTGATTAATTAGCATATTTGAAAACATCACTGGGAATAAACTCAAACTTTTAAAGGTTGGTCTAGAATTACATTTTGCAGTTGGCCAGCAAGAATTTGAAATATTCTCACATTAGCACATGCGATGATCACGATTCCTTAGACACATTGTCGTTGATCTGAAGAGATCTCCCTGAAGCTGAAGTTGACCTCAAACATTTAAAGACGTTGTGCCATCGAATATCGTAACTTTGAATTGTACTCTTTAAACCGGAGCCTCCTTTCTGCTTTATGATGTATGATTGTTACTAATCGATTCCATTGCACTGCTTGAGATCTGAAGGGCCAGAAAGAGCCAACCCAGATTACTCAGCTACTCTACGGAAAGCGATTTTACCGTCATCCCAATATAGACTTCTTCTTTTTCGTTATCGTACGGAAACCACAAACAAGCTCTCGGAAAATGTTAAACCGGAGCGTCTGTTCAGCGCTCTAGCTCCGCGGTAGCTCTCATTACCGGATGTCGGTAAGCATGGAAGAATAACGTTGGTGGAGGCGGGAAGTGCTGCGGCAAGCGGGAACAGCAAGGCGGGCGAAAGCCCCTCGGACACCTTCTGGTCGGAATCCTCTGCGTCGGCAGACCGGAATAACCTCTCACGTACGTGTAAGCGGGTGGAGTCCTCAGGATCCTCTTTCTCGCGCCAGAAGTCGCGTTCTGCTGACCGGATATCAGCTGCGTCGACTTCTGTTTCTTGTGGTGAGAAGGTCTTCTCATATCCTCCTGCGGCATATTACCGCTCGAGCTGGAGTTAGAACTGGAACTGGAGGAACTGGTGCCGTCCCCATCAGTGCAAGAAGCGCACCTACCTTCCTCTGCTCCCCCAGAGTAGAGGGAAAGAGACTGGAGTACTTTCCTCAGGGATGCGGATGCAGACTGCCTCCTCCGATGATGGTGGTGGTGTCTATGAACCTGCTGACCGGAGGAGGAACTGCTCCCGGAAGAGCTCTCTCCACCGCTGCCGCCATGAGGTGATGTTGGTGGTGGGGGTTGCTCACCACTGGTGGTTCTCCTTCCAGAAGAGGAAAAAGAACAGGATTCGGAGTCGTGGTTTCTTCTGAAGTCGAGGAGCCTGGCCAGATGGGCTGACACCGACTGTCTCGGCGAAATCTGGTTCCTTCTCCTCCTCCTTCGTTCTTCCTCCACTTCCTCTTCGTCGGTGTCCCCTTCAGCTTCCTCGTCGTCCCCATCCCTGCACTCTTCTCTTTCGTCTCGCTTGCCATCTACCGCGCTTCTTCTTAGGCGTCGGGAGTTGTCTGCCGCAGAGGCGAGCGTCGCCGCTGCATGGCACCCGCCTGAGCCCCCTGTGGACACGAGCAGGACGTCCACGGAGCCGGAGCGATCCCTAAGGTGTCGCCCAATGGTTCGGAGTATGTGGCCGCTGCTTCCGCCACCACCGTGATGGGCCCTCCATTCTCCGTTATCTCCCATTTTCGCGGGAAGGAAATAGGAATTCCACGCCAAAAGACTAAGAAAATAATCACGAGATCTCTAAATCTCAGATTATTCAAATTTTAGTCTCTATTCCCGACCGTTAACTACGGGTCCTGTTTTTTTAATCGAAATTAGCTTAAGGATCGCTACTTACAAGAGATTCCTTCTCCATACCTCGACCGGACAGGATTTCCGTGGTGCTTTTCCAGCCCTATAACTCCTGGTATTCGGTTCAAAGAAGAGTCGCGAAGATTTTCTTCGAAGGGAAGTCGACGACCAACTTTTCTTCAAAAACTCGAGACAATCTTCGTCTTGCTTTCAAGAAGATGAAGTCACGACCGGTTTGATCAGCACAAATCGCCAAATCTAGCGAACGTGAATTTCGTCGAGTCTCTTATGCAGAGAGGAAGATTTTCTTGATATATCTAGTCAACGTGTACCAGATAAACTCGAACTGTTTTTGTAAAAATGTGCAACCGATAAAAACTCTCTTTGTAGAAAACGATATCGGTTATTCGAAGCACTTGGTATATTTGCCGAATTCTCAGCTGAAGTTTTCTATATGTTCTGTCTGTCACTTGTGTCCAAAAAGTGGATCAACAAATGGTAACTAGTTAAAACCAGTCGATGTTTCGGCCGTGTAGCTGTATACGGAATGAGCGATTGAGAGCCGGAAGATGGATTTATAGACGACGGATGGGGAGAAGTAGGGGAAGGTAGCGCGGAACGGGATGAGGGGTTGCGAGAGGGGAAGCGAGAGTTGATGCAAGAATGAAAAAACATACGACGTTGGCTAAGACTCAATTGCTCAAAAAAACTTTCACTAATATAGAAAATGGTAATACGACGTATTTAATGACTATTGATTAATGAGTACGTTGATTACATAATATAACAGCTCACAGACAATCAATTTCATAATTTCGGAGAATATCGAGCCGCTGTAACTGGGGTGGATATTTTCGACGGGTAAATTGAATCCCATATGGCTATTCATAATTTAGCGCAGCATTTTATCCATGATCAAACTCATTTCTTATTGTATACTTAATTACTCGGTGTCAAATCAAATGATTTGATCAAATTAGCCACTGCAAATGGTGATTAATTACTCTAGTGATGGTGCAAGTAGTTAACATTTTTAGATTGTTTACAAATTCAACATTATCTGCATTACCAGAAAGTCGTTCTTCCTTTAGATATATGAACAATATTCGTAATAGTTCAAGATTTCATCAATATTTGAAGATAGCATGCATTTCATCGATCGCGTCCCTTTTATACTATTACTAGTAAACGCCCCCGTCAAGTATGAGGGGACCTAATTTAGTTTATAAATATTATCGTATATATCTGTTAAATGATCGTATATATCTATTATCGTATATATCTATTATCGTATATATCTGGTCCTCTTAAGCACAAAAAAATTACGTCGTAAGATCATAATAACTCAATATATTTCTTAGCATTATTCATAATATTTATTCTACTGTTTTTAAGTCAAGAAAACCTACTTTACGTAAATTTTTATGGAACAGTATACTAACTGCTAATCCCTGTATATTTTTATGGGATTTCTCATGAAATCAACATTCAACAATTGCCTTGGTGGTCAAAGGTATTGGTTGTTTATTTCTGAAAAATTTTATGAATTTTCAGTGTATTTTATCAAAGTTCTTGCAATTTCAAACTTATATGAATGTTTCGTGACTAAAATAAGATGCTATGATCAGTTTCCTTTCTTGTGACAATTGTCTCAATTTCGTAGGACCATTGTTGTAAAAAAATTCCATAAAACTTGTATTAGTTAATAATCCTATTATTAATAAGTCATGGTGCTCTGCCCCTGGAAAAAAAGGATAAAAAACACTATAGATACACTAAACAATATTTAGTATAAGGCATTTATTAAGCCTGCCGGATCAGTATTTTTATTGTCATAGATTACTGGTTTCTCAATTCTGAGATGGTCAATTTCTCTTAATCATCGCGAGGCATTTTTCAAAATTTGACATCGTTTTCACATCCAGTAAGCTGTGTTTCTTTCGCCCTCCAAACGGTTAAATTCAAAACTTTTTGATACATATTATCGTTATTTTATTCGTTTCTAGACCTCGTTTCCATGAGCACGAACTGTCGAACGAAGTATGAGGGGGCGTGAGGTTGTTGAATGCGTTTGTCTCTCAGAATTAAGCGCACTGTGAAAGAGGCATCAAAATTTCAATGCCTCCTCTTGTGTATTATTCATCAGTCCCACTCGCCCCCGATATTGTTTCCTGTCCCACACGGTGGGACTTACACAGTAAGAATAAATATAGAATCTTCCCATCGCACCCCTTCGTTACTTTTATTTTCTTTGAAGAATTTGCTTGGAAATATCGTTTCGACCACCTTAACTTTTTCTTGTTTCTCTCCCACAGCACATCCCTGTCNTATATATATGATTCTTCATTATTAAAATTACTTCATTAGAAATATCGATAGTAAAGATAAAAGTCATTGTATATGATTTTAAACGTTGAATAATGGAGCCGTTAATCTTGTGGTTAACCATAATTTCTGCATAATCCGAGCGTTTCTCGCCTTATGATGGAGCGACGCTCTGTCGGATTTTATTATGGTTGCTCGAATTTGCAGTTGAATAAAAAATAAACTATGCATTCCACAGGAAAACTATTTACACCATGCACCACGAAATTTTATTTTCCAAAAAGTATTGCTCCGATCTAAACAAAATTTAATATCATGCTTAAATACTTATTCTTTGCGAAATAACTTGAGATTTTTAGACGAGATAAAAAGTTGTTACCGATTTAGCAAAAAATAACTTTTTCTATTTGGAAAAATAAAATTTTGAAGGGAACCCTTCGTTCAAGAGCGCAAATAACGGGCTCTTTTTCCATTCTACCTGCGATAAAATACCTACATAGAAAAATTCAACGTTGCTGCCGCCATTAGTCTATAACTAGCTTATTTGGGGACTCCATCCATTTACAAAGTAAAATCGCTCTGTGATACCTCATAAATTGAACACCTTTTATAAATAAAGGAACGAATATCAACACATGGAGACTATACCGAGTATCGAACCAATTATCTCCAACCTCCCGGGCAGGTTCTCTTACCAATGTGATCTAAAATGTATCCATTATCTACCATTTAACTGTACAAGAATCTCGCTGAACATCAATCAGTAAAGATGAAATATCAGTAACAGAACGTTGCAATAATATGCGATAGCTCTTAAAATTAGAAAATTTTTATTTTAATATACTAAGCAACCTTCTCCTTTTGGGGTGAACATGACGCTACTACTTCGACTTTCATCTATGAAGGAAAGTGCCTCGTTTGCGCAATCCATTCCAATGTAAATGAGGAGACGAAATCTCTTGCGAATCACACGAGGCAAGGGCAAACCTAACCCTACGATATTAATCCATATCTGTAGCAGATGCTCCGAATCCACAATGAAAACAGCACCGAGTAATTACGTAGCAGCATGAGTTACGAATGGCAAGAGTTTAAAATAGGAGGCATCAATTTGCATCAATCAGCGTTTTTGCCGGATTTTATTCATGAATATAAGAAAAGCCTATCGTTTTTTAGGCGAAAGCCTAACCAATTATGCCTCCGCGATTCTTAAAGCTGGAATCTATACCTTGAGGTTTCTTTCGCTGGTCAAAAATAAAAAGGACATTGGGGACCTGTCTGTAGTGTACAAGTTAAAGTGCGGTGATTGTCCTATCTGGGCCAATCTTTGCGTGCCCTAAAGGTGAGGGTACAAGAACAGTGCAACTGGTATTCTTCCTCCTCCTTTGCAAACCGTCTGCAGCCACACCAGCTTCTTTGTTCTGAAGCTCATCTGTAGTCAATCGAAGGGAAAGAAGTTCGGTTGTCTCGAGATCGTGGAAATTGTGGCAGCATCTTCAGATTTGACTAATGAGATGATTTTCTGCAACCCCTGTCCTCTCCTAACTTATCTTACGTCTAACAGTAAATTCTCACAGTATTTCCTGTGCTGTGAAACTGAAGATGGCTGTAACACTGATTTCGGTCGTATATTTGAAAAATACGAAGTCCTGTCTTAATCATCATCGTTTTCTCACAATTTTTGTTTTGAGTTAATTTGAAAAAAGTGACGGTATTCAGAAGTCACCTCTCCCTATTCCGCCCTACTTACTTTACTAAAATGAATGTTAAATATGATAAAACAAAACTAATTTTGTTCGCATTTTTTGTAGTCGTCAATTCTCTGATTGCACCGTGGTTATATAGCTATTGAACGTGAGTAATGTATTATTGATGTAGATATTGAAAATATAGTTGCTTTATGCGCTATACATATACATATATATATATACATGTATGTATGTATATAATTTAAAGATTTTTATTTCAAGATTTAGGTAAATAATGCTCTGTGTTACCGATTTCAACAAAGGACTTTTAACTCGTAGGAGTACATAGGATGGAGATTTTTCCAAAAGTTAGAATATGTTTAGTACACTTAAAGAGTGATTTACAGCAAAGTTTTATAAAAGAGTTACAAAAGAAAAATAATTACAGGTTAGCTACTGATTAGATACCAATTATGTACCTGATTTATTTGTCCTTAAAATGGAATTTAATACGATGTTGGTATATTTTGTTAAAAGGTATTTTTAAGGTAGGAGTAAATTTATATCAGAAGTACTTATTTATTGCTAGTTTGTTGCTACGAATCATCAAAAGTCTTAAAACACACAATTGAATTTTTTAGGAGAGTTTTCGTCTAATCATATCCTAAAATTAAAAAATAAGTAGCCAACTAACTTTATGTAATATCGAGAGTAATATGCTATATTGAAAGTTACTTACATTATATGTTAGTTTAATGCATTACTGGTATAATAAAAAGTTAGGAAAACAGTAGCATAAGTAATATAATTAGACATTATGAAAAAAAAAATCCTCTACTTCAAGAGATTTGATAAGTATCACGGGTGTAAAATAGAATCCCTTAAATTTCCGTAAAGGGTTCACTCCATCTTAAACTTCTATTCAGGCTCCATTAAAGTGATTTCTGGAAACGCGACTTTCAATGAAGTCTTCGAGAGAAAACGTTTGGCTACACGTGATTTCCCTTCTCCTGCACCGCCTCCATCCGCCGACATCCACCCCCATAGCGATTTCCTCCGAAGAGTCGAAATACGGTAATTTCAAAAGAGAGAAGACGCAAATCCTTTCCCAGTCTATTTTCCTTCCTCTAACTCTATCTTTCTTTCTCTATAACATACCCCCGTAATTTTAGTTTTTATCGTGACATTACGTAGCTTACATCTACATAAATATCCTGCAAGCCAGCCGCCTTTCGGCGTATGGCAGGGGGAAAGAATAGATTTACACTTAGCCTACAGCATCACAGCTTACATTTTCTATGACTTTATGAAATCTTTCCAAGGGAAACGTGTCTGTGTGCGTGTAGTGATACATCATAATGTACAAATTGATTTTAAAGAAGTGCTTTAAATTAAGCACTCATTATTATAATAATTAAATTGTTTTTCTTTCCAGAGTTTTGAGGAACAAATTTGTGTATTAAGATACGATAACCTCCCCCTCAATGCAAGCGATGCATTTCTACAAAACAACACCGTACTCTGTGGGTCGTATTTTAAAATTTTGTTTTTTATATAATTTTCTATTATCATTTACTTCATTTGTGATATTTAAATATCTTAAACTCTTCTCGGGTATCTTTACCGTTGAGTTTCTTCTTAATATTACGGTTCCATTCGGCGAAACCCACATTATTATCCCTTTAATCCTTTTGTACAATGCAAAATATCTTCTTTTAGCAAAACAATGCGTGTTGACATTTATATATACCTTCCCCTTCTATTTTTCATTCATCTCGCTTCCCCCTTTCATCCCTTTAACCTCCCTCTTTTCTCTCCGATCATTTTACGAATCTCATCCTCCACAAAAATATCCAAAAGGGCACACACAAATAAGGGCGACGCGGAGTTTATTTTTATAAGGCGAATGAATGCGGCAGAAGCAACGTGAGAGACGAATAAAACTAAAAAATATTGGGGAGCCGATGAATGGTCCGTATCGACGAGGATACGACTCCTCAACGTGCTTCAACAAACTATATTATGATAAGCGAATGCTTTCCTTTCTCTAATATTAGAGCCGTACATATTTTATTTTGTTTGACGTTATCCTTCAAGGCAAGACATTAGATTTTGATAACAAAAGATACAACCCAAAACGAATCAGTACTTCTGATTTTACTTCTATTGAGGATGGCTGTTCTGCACGTTTAAAAGGTTGTTACTTGGAATAAAACAAATTTTAATCATAGAGATAGTGTTTATTCACAGTTAAGACGAGGCCGATATAAAATACAGCCCGCGGGTCACATGCAGGTCGCTAAAGTTCATCGTGCGGGATTCAATGGGTTTTGGTAACTATGTAATCTTATTCACCAAATTTGGCAAATGTTTAAAAGTGTAATATAAAACTCAGTAATCAAAAAGAGGTTTAGAAAGTGACATTTAGGAACATAGACATCCCATTTAAATCCAAATTAAAAAATAGCCACTTACTGAAAAATGTGGTATATCATATTAATTATTCATTCTTATTTTTGTTCCAATTCCCATTCATTTCATTAATTTCATTTTCATGCTTTGTGTAAAGTACAAAAATAGACTTCGTTTGCACAAAATTCTTCTACTGCGTCCAGCAATTTTTTCTTTCCATATCTATGCAGCCCTTCCCATATTCCGCCAGTTTCGGTGAAACCACGTCGATGTTAAACAAAATCTGCATTTACAGGAAATCTTTAAAACATTTCCTATCTGAATAATAAATTCAAACGTATTCGGCCATTTTAATGGGTGTCCTTAAAATCGAAGAATTTAATGTAAATAACTACATAAATTACAATTACATTTGAATAAGGAAAAGACAGCCAGTTTCTTTCTTCGTTAATATCCTTACGTAGTGTTAACATATCTAAAATATCATTTTAAATAAACTGAAATTTTAACTGTTAAATATACTTAATGAATGTATACTTAACGGTTATCTTACACTATTTATCAGTCCTGTGAAAGAAGAAAAAAAATACTTTCAAATCTTAATTGACGATTTCGTTAGGCTTTTAGACTCTCTCTTTGCTTGTTTGAATATCGCACACGTGCATTTCAATTTCAGTTGAGGCGCTTCATGTATAAAGTGTGACGAAATTTACAAATTAATTTCATGTTATGATGGGAAAATTGCCTCCAAAAATTAATGAAGGATAAATTTCACTTGAGTAGTAGCATTGTTTAATGTGCTTCGATAGCGGAGGTTATTCAGCCCATATGAGCTATCACCGGGAAAATTTCACTTAAATCCACCAAGTCACCGAAGACAAAATGTTATAAATACGATTTAGATGAAAATAATTAAAATATGATCTCGATAATCTTGTGGAAAGGCTATGATTGACTAATTTTAAAAAAGCAGAACTTTCTTTCTCTTATTTATCTTTGATAAGACACTTTATGGTACGGAAAATCTATTCCTTTCTGAGTTTCTTTTAACAGAAACTCATACCAAAGAAGTAGCAGATGAGATGTTTTTATAACTTCTTGAGGTTTTCGGTCAGTCTCATAAAAACTCAACTTTACAGATTTGCGGTTGACCTTTTATTGTTCTTCAAACACGAATATTGCTGTAATTTCAGTTTAAAATTTAAATGTTCTATATTTACAACGAGATTTTGTATTTAAAAAAAACAATGAAAATTAATGTTCATTGAGATACAAAAACTGTTCTGCGCTTTTAGTTATAGTTATTGATTTTTACGTCAAAAGGTGACTTATATCTTAATAAAACGTCGAAAAAAAATTAAGAATGCAATAAAATTGTAAATGTAAGATCCTTGATTATTCTAATAAATGTTTTATTAACTCGCATCTAAAATTCGTGTGAGATATTACAGAATTTGTCCTAAATTTCATTATATTTATGTATGATAATATTCGATTCTTTCAGTAATGATAAATTTGATGTGTGAAAACGAAACTTTTCGTTTCTGAGTCACAATATTTAATTAAAAAGTAATCTGTTTACATAACGTTAATTTCTGAACCGAATAACTAATTACCGAAATTATGAAATCGTAATTATCAAATTTTATCGCTGTTAAGTTAACATACTTAGTTACTCCTTACGCTGCCACCAGACTTCTGTCTAACTGCGGCGGAAACTTGTAAATAATAATACTGATATAGGTACAAAATGCGTATGACTGTCAACAACATATTTGGGGTTTAATGTAATAGATCATAAGCTCATACATGTTTTTTGTCTACGTATACTACTTATATTGAGACGCAGACGAAGGCTTTCCATTGCAAATAATTTCATCGAATCCGACAACCGATCGAATCTTCAACGTCTGGTAACGAACGATATTGAATAGCCCCTGGATCTACGCAACCAGCATTTTGCGTGTGCATTTCTTTTGCAGGCAATGCAGGCGATATTCTCCATTCCAAGAATATATAATTTGTACTCGTAACGTATCAAAGTTTTGATAAAATATTATTGTAATGCTTATGTATATATGAAATAGCGTAGAGTAATATATTTGGCCAATATTGTGAAAATTTAACTTAGAACTCAGTCAATCTTTTTTATTAGAAAAAATGAAAATAGTTACGATATCCAGCAAAGATGATGTTATGATTCTCATTATTAAATTATTTGTTTATAACTCATCATATTCCTTTTTATCAAATAATGTTGCAAGTCGCATTTTCTATTAAAATCCTTTATGTAATCCTCAAGTGTTTAGGATTTAGAAATGTAATGTAAGTATGTATAGACGTATTATTTTTCTGTTAAGTACATTGAATTCTTCCCACTCAAGGGGTCATTCCAAGATATTTGTAATAATAAATACTTTCCGTACAAGAATAAAAATTTTTACATTATATCCTAGCAGTATGTAAACTCAAAATTTAAGTTTCCTGTCCTCAGGGCTGAAAAGGCAATTGAATATGCATTCAAGAAATACATCTTTAATTTATTTTCATTTAGTTATAAGTAATCGAGAAGAGACTGGAGCTAGTTTGAGTAGCTTCATTCGAATAACGATTGCTTAAAATTCTCCTGCTTATACGAGTGATAGAGACATACGAGAGAAACGTCAGATATCGAAGGTAATAAATTAATTTTAAAACAGTTCCTAATGTTCTGTCTAAAAGAAAACTAGACGTATGATCAAAGTATTAAACAAGTATTTGCAGGCAATCTCTACTTCAGCTTCACTTCTTGCAACAATTTAAAGTAATTTAAATAATTATAAGAATTGAGGAAAGGTAATTTACTAATTACGAGTAATTTTTTATATTTTTTACTTTCGTTTCCCACGTCAAATGAAAATATAATGGAAAATATTCAATTTACATTCATTCAGTTTTTAAATTTGTTTTCTCTCACACGATTTCCATATCAAAATATTTAAACTCAGACAGTGAAAAGATGCCATTTCATTTACAATCTAATGGCTTCTTATGTGGCTCAATTATATAAGTTTCTGTGAAAAAAAACACCTCGCCGATGGTTTAACCTGAGTTGGATATTTTCATCAGATTAAGATCAATTTTGAAGTCTTTGTTCTAGAAATAAAACGATTCTATTTAGCGAAGGGTCTATCCCGATCGCAAAGTAGAGCTTACGCTACAGCACGTGTGTAATATTGAAAGGAAATAAGAAAATAGGGAAGAGGAGCAGCGGTGGAGTCACGTGTCGGACCACGTAGACACTCATATGGGAGGCCTTGCAACAGATGAAAAGAGACGACAAAACAGAGATAAATAGTTATCTTACTGTCAGTCCTTTTGTTATCTCTTAATTGATTTCAGCGACGTAATGTACGAATTACTGTTGGTCTTGAAGATAAATAACCGTCGTTCTTTCTCGTACTGAATTATTATCTAACCAATGTTTCTCAGAGCAGATATCAGTTATACCTCCCATGCAACTATAGGGAGGGTATCCTAAGTCTCCAAACAATCTCTAGAGTATTCGGAATCAATTTTTAGATTCTCAGTCATGAGAGGGTTTCAACTAAGGAATACTGCTGAACATTATGGAGTGAAAAAACATAATGCATAGTCATACCGCAATTGACACAAAAATTACATCTATTTGTACCTTAAGTAATGTTAACAGTATTTTGTAAACTATTTAATATTAAGAATAATAATTTAGAAAAGTCGAATGTTGCAGGAAATGTATTTATTTTGACATAGTTCCTACTTATCTGTGAAGAAACTAAACGTATGATCAATGTTTTCGACAAGTAATTGATGGAAGCATGAAGAAAATTGACTTCAGTGACAAAAGAATGATGTTAAGCTATTTATCCCAGCTAATTGCAAGTTATATAAAGTATTTAATAGTCAAACATTGAATTTATGACTCGAGTATTCAAGAGATTGCATGTGGGATGATTCATAAGTATAATAGTCACAGAACGATGATAATATAATCAACTACTTATTACGTCAAAGATCTTTCTTATTCATCCAAAAACTCAAAGAGGAATGGGGACAACAAACTCGACTATCTTGAAGCGGAAGATAAGGGGCGAGCCGCTGCCGTAGTAAACTTTCTAGGAATATCTAAATTTATGATTTGTAGAATATCTTCAAAAATACACTCACGAAAACTAATGACTGTAAACAGGAGTGGATCTAGACACTTGCTGTGGGAGGGAGCGGTACTTTCCAAAGAGAGGGGGCGGTTTAAGGCAATTTCCCTTTGAACTCATCTCCAATAAACTTGCCATTTTGTCGTGATAAATGTGCAGATGTGCATTGATTGTGAAAAAGCTTCAGAACAGGATTTTAATTCAAGTTTAGTGTCAGATCCTACGCACCGCGTTAATATTACAAAGTCATCAAGAGGAGGATCGTCCCCCACGCAATCCCTCTGGATCTGTCAATGGCTGTAATCAACGTACTGAAATAGACGAAAGAGTTCCCTACCTAAACTCCCAAAATAAAAATAGCATCACGATATAAAGGAAGGATTAGTTTTTGTACGTGAGGGAGAGATTTGAAAGATATACGTCGAATGAAAACAAGAGGATTTGGTTCCTTATGGATACAGTAGGTGGATTCTGAAAATTTTCTTCTTTTAGAAATCATTGAGAAAATTATTTTATTTCCATTATATATAATTTTCATAAAAAATATGAAAAATGACATGGTGGGAGTATGGACACACGCATAGCGCAAATTGACATGAAAAAATCGTACAATTGAAAATACTTAAAGAAGATGAATACTAAAATAAAAAGGCTCTTCTTACATTCTTCGTAGAATCTCTCATATCAGTGCACTCAACGTTCTATTTTCGGTCTTAAATTTCTCATGAAAAGAACGAGGAACGGAGATAATGAATAAAATTGTAGGAGGCTTCACTCTGAATATCACCTACTTGGCGAAAAAAGAATAGCGTCACAGCAGATGTGTTTTAATACGTAGCTAGATGAGGAAGGAGCGAGAGCAAGGGGAGGAAAATAATCAGAATGAAGTGGGAGTTATACACGTTGTACTCTGTGCGACAGTGACAGGTGCGACTTGGAAGAAGGAAAACGCGCGGACTGAGAATATGTTTAAGAAATAAAACCAACTACTTCCGCATCCTATGTCCGTTTCACTAACACTCAAATGACTGCAACTGCACACCTATTGACCTTACAAGTAACACTTTTCGTAACATTCAAAAAGGAGAGACCTTAATCAATGTCATTATTCAGAATTCCTCATACCTCAGTAGCTTTCACATTATCACAACCATGAAAAAAACTGAGATAAAAGTGAACGAAAGATACATTCTTCTCTATCCTGAACCAAAATACAATTGAAAAATATTCCATTCGTCAGGACATTATAGCTGGACCTTTAATTATCTATTACCTATTTTACTTTCCTTTCAAATATTTTTCTGCAAAAATGGAACAGCAACTACGGCTACATCTAAATATTTTATTATTTCTTGGATGTGTAAATAAAGTAATCGGCGAACAGTTTGAGGATGTGTTATTTGAATACTAATAGTAATAAACGAGTGGTACAGGGTTCGATGTGACGCTTTTGAAGATTTAAAGAGAAATAGGAATACTAACTAAATAATCGGAATAGAAATTCAATTACCGGAGAGAAAAGAGGAAAGATAAAACTAGTAGAGTAATTAGGGCGTTCAGAAAGTATTCGGAGTTATTATTCTTTGGTGACCCAAAAGAGTCGAAAGAAGAATCAACTTATAGATAACTATGTGCAACATGAGTTATTTCCGCCAGTGGTGGAAATATTTTCCTTTCGGACATCCTTTTCCGCTTAAATTCTATATTAATGGCTCGTCCGCCCTTTGCATGGAGCAGAACGTGCATTCATCGGACAAATCGATCCGCAGACAGAGACTGTTTTGCTTCGAAAAACTATTTGGGGAGCGTTTCATAATCGCGGGTCTGCCATTGAGTGATTTGTGTATTTAGATCGAACTGATGTGTCAACAGCACACGCGAAATTGAAAATAGCGCCGTCGGTAGCTCGTCGTTCCCTTGAAGAGGAACGGCAGTTGATTGCAAAAGTATTTCTTAGTTGTCATCATCGCTATAAGTCATTATTTTTTAGTACCCTTAATTGTATCTCGAATAAATAATTCATATTAGAAATCGCTTGCTGAGCTGAAGACATCGCTTACAGGGAAATCCTTGCTGACGGGATTACGTTTAAAAGCTTTCCTCCAGACAAACTATCGAAGTGTTGATAACACATAATGTGATTTTTATGAGATAGATTATGAAGATGAATCTTCAAAACCTTTGTGAAATAGTTAACATACTTTTAGCCTGCATAAAATTAGGGTTATTTACTAGTAGCCAAAATAGCGATTTGGGGTTACCTTAATGTCTGCTTAGTGAAATTCTGTACTAATTAGTGACATCTTGCAAATTCTGAGAGTACAGACGGTTAATCTACACAAGTTATACTTCACGACAGTCCAGAAAGTGGATTTAGTGGAATGGTATCTTTTGGATACCAATATTTACATTAGCTCAATTTTTCTCCGTTACTCGAGTACAAGGTTATCGACATCAAAGCTTTAAAGTAAATTTTGGTCACTCCCAAGGTAAAAAAGAGGCTTGCTCTTATTTTTTATTTATCGGATTCCACACGATGATTACCTTTAAAGAAAATACTAAATATTCGAAGACACAATGGAAGGAATTAATAGATTTCAAGGCTTGAAAACAATTCCTTCGAGGGCTCCCGGTTAGCCAAGTGGGCAACGCGTTCGACTTCAGCGAAAGCGGTCCCGGGTTCGATTCCCGGTGGGGGCCTACGTGCGAAATGACCTAAGCTGTCGAAGCACTTTTAACAGTACTACTACTACTAATCCTTCGAAAGATAAATAAACGGTGTTTTCTTCGCTCATGCGACCGCTTCACGAATACCTACGAATGTTTTGAACGCCTAACTAAAGAAAGGTCAATGACAAACTGAAAGAATTCATGTAAGGCAGCAGAGTTTCAGATATGTCAAAATCTGTGCATTTACATGGTTTTTGAAAAATTCATTAATGCGAAGATGAATTGAAAAAGTGAACGATTCTTTAAAGGTAGATACTGGAACGACGGCTCGCAAATTTCAATAAGAAGGCGATTTTCTGAGAATCCTAATATCAGGGACTAATATCAGGGAATATCCACCTTGTGTTTCAGGTCATTTAATTCTTGATATTTTCCGAGGCTTGGATATTTCTAAATAAGGAGGAAGGAGAATTGTATTCCTCCATTTGATAACTTACTGGGCTGTTGATTACGAAAATCGACTCCGATATAGTTTGATGATCAAAAGAGTATAGAGAATTAGTTTACGCAAAATGAACACTAGGAGCTTTGACTCCATAAATAAACGAGAGAAATAAAAGTTATTCAATGTGAGTTGTTTGTGTGAGAATAAAAATCGCATATTTCCACTTCAATTTCTTTTCAGTTTGTTTAATTTTGAACTGTTCGATTAGAAGAGAGCGCCTGAAAGTAATGCCAGATATTTTGCTGTTTAATAAATTTAACTATTCTTTATCGTACAGAATGTTGAGGCTTGCATCACTTACTAAAAATTATTCTTCATTTAGTATGGTTAATGGAACGGTGCAACTTTGCATAGTATAAAACACGTGCTATAATCCAATCTGTTCCTTATTCCGCCATATCAGTCCTTAATACAGCGATTCTTAAGAAATACATAATGTAACGATTTTTTGAAATGATGGAGCTCTCATTTATTTGCAATCTTTCGTTACTGCTTCGTGAAAATCAGCAAAATGGCCAAAATGAGTGATAGCAACTTGGAATTGCCTTTCCTACTTCTCCTGTCTTTTAGTACCAGCATAGCTTCTTAGCTGAGATGGTTGAGGTGTGAAGTCCTACATCATTCATGCGTAGTATTTTGCTTCGTTTGTTTACTTTAGAGAAGGAGCGTATTTTGAGCCTTAGCGCCAGACACCTTCTCCTCATCAAACGGTGTTTTCTCTTTCCTTGGCACGTTTATTTGGATGCATATCACCGCAAATAGTCTTCTGATTCGTTCCTTGCCAACAAAAGCAAGGTTTCCACGATTTTTCAGCCGACTTATTTCCTAATCGTTTGTATCAAACCCACATTAAAGAGTTCATCGAATTCTTTTCATTCTCACGCAGATCTTGTTTCTGTTTAAAATGTTTAAGTTTAAATATTTACATTTTAGACAAATTGTAGAGAAAAATGAACGGTTGTATTCTCATAGGAGCGGAGATCGAAGTCGAATTTTAATGTAACACAACGTTTACTGCGTAGGTTACTCATTTTCTTAATAACTCCCATCCTTTGGCCTTTTCCGTTCTACTATCATTTTCAGAGAAATGTATTTATTTTCCTTCTTCTTCGTGTGTTTGCTAATGTTTCTTTTCACCCGTATCTCCGTGGGTATTTTCTTTCACCGTGAGGTTTTTCTCAGTTTTCTGTCTCAGAAAGACCTTTCTTTGAGAACTAATCGTTTTGTCTCCTTTTTTCGCAATATAGACCCCGGCTCGATTTTTTATTATAGCCAATTTGTGGAATTGTGACAAATCAACGTACTAGATAGCTGCCTCATAAGATTTAACTTTTGTTACATACGTTCTACGACAGACTACCCATAACTAGTTTTTAGTATAAATCTAGATGACGATGTGACAGCAAGTGAGGGATTGTTGGGTAACTTCGTACATACTAATGTATTCAAACGAAGAATATAATGCTTCGTTTATTTACGACGGCATCGTAGTTGCAGCTACAAATATCAAGAAGTAATGAACGCATCGATGATTCCCAACGTCATTGCCGATTCCGAGATGAATATTTGAAGGCATTTCAGAGTAAATTTAATCTGAGCTATCCTCGACCAGCGTCATCACATATTTTAGTCTAGTCAAACATTGTTACAAACAGCAGTAATTTAACCCCATTTAATATCAGAGCCAAGACAATATCTGAACTACTTTTATATCGATTGCATGTGTCTTAACTTGGTGGTATTCCATGACAACAAAGAGAGAGGACTATATAGATTTATTTATTCAAACCACAAAATATACAGCAAACAACATGGGCCGGTTTTCGAAATGGTCAGTACATTATCATCAGCTGCAAGCATACAAAATTACACAGAATATATGGGGACCAAAAAGGGGGGTTAAGTAAGAGAATGGCGGGAAAACTGGGAGAAAGTATAATAACAGGAATACGTAAGTGCGTTTGTAAATGATGGATTTTAAAAGTCACATTTTGCTTGGCATTGCCTTTTGTGGCCATAGCAGCGATTTCTTGATGCACCCATGTCACTTGGCCTCGAACTGATTAAATAGGTTAGAGCAATTAGAAATACTTAGTAGTAAAAAGGACCAAGAGCGTAATGTTGTGAATGAAAATATTTCTGAAAATCACCCATCCTTAACGCCGTTGCTGTCCCCCACGCCTCCGAATGTTCCCGTCTGCCATTCCCTTTAACCATCCTCCCCTCGCCCCCCNTACCATCGACCTCCCCCCCGCCCTTCCAAGTCTTTTCCATTCACCCTTTTGTTCTCCAATCCCTGCCCTCATCCTTCTGCTCTTTATTTTATTATACCTCCTCCAATTCTTCTAATTATATATTCTGTGTAATTTTGTATACTTGCACCTGATGATTCCAAGTATTGAATACCAGGTTGTGTAGTTTGCAATATTTTTCGTGATTTGTAATCTATTAGATCAACTCACTATTTGTTATCTGAATTTTTACCGGCCATAAGCCTTATGAAACGGTGAAAGTGTATTTTTTATAGAGACGGAAATTAACCATAGGTTTTAAAACAATTTCCTTCGAAATTATCGAGAATGTCAATCAAATCCGTCCTTAATCTTAATTTCCATTACTTTATATTCTAAGTTAACTTTATATGGTCTCATCAATACTCCATCACCTAATCTTTCAACGTTAGAAGTCTATATTATTTTTATATTTCCGTAGTTTTTCCCTCCCAGACTATTCCATCGATTTCAATCAATTTTAGCCTACAAGGTGTTTTGCAATGTTTATAATACACCTGTGCATTTAAAACTCACTTTATAGTGCAGGATTTGAAGGGAAAAACTCTTCCTGGAAAGTGGAAGATACCGGATTCGAGAATCTTCCAAAAGTTTTCAATTTCGTTTTTCCTTGGGAATGAAAATGAACTTAGGGTAGTATAAATCTTCTGGTGGTGAATGTGAATCATCTGAAGTCAAGAATAGTGTTTAGAGTCTGAGATTTGAGATGTAAGAAATTAGCCTATTTTTGCGGAATGGCAATATTTAGTGATCTTCCACATTTGAAAGTAACACGAATTCTGGTTTGGAAAAAACTTGGGCGTTGCATTAAACGAGGCATGAAACTTTCTCTTTTAGGCTCATCTATTTATATGTCTTAAGACAGAACTCAAGCCTGTTTTTATTCGTTACTCTCCGATGGGCCGATGGTAGAATGATTTAGAGAAATTTGACTCGTATTCCGTAGAATGGGTTTTCAAACTATCATAAAGGGTGACTGTAGTACAAGGTAGGAGAAGGGTTGCAAGAGCTGGAAGAAATATAACAGAAGACATTAAGGAAGGCCGATTGGAAAACGGTGATTGTCAGCTAAGTTTTACCTTAATTGTAAATGCTGAATAATATCTATGCCTTCTTGTTGGCGCTGTTACGTTGAAACTATGTAGATTTTAGGATTTAAGAATTTCCTTTTAAAGTTTCCTTTTTAACGAGTATCTAAAGCCTTTGTATTTTCAATAAAATGGATAATCATATATATAAAAAGCAAATGTCTGTCCGTCCCCTGTCAGAAACAGCTTGACTTAGAGATCAGAAACAAACTGCATTGTGTTCTACGATGCTGAAACCCCTAGGAAAACTATTCTCATCTCTGTAAAGGCCCGGGTTCAAACTTCAACTTCAACTTCAACAACAAACTTCAAAGGAGCCCATAATACGTTTCCATAAGAGATGAACGTAAAGTAGGTTTTCGTTACATGCAGAGGTTGTTTCTTTTACAGAATTAAATTAGAAATAATGGTCCTACGAAATTGAGACAAGTGTCACGAGAAAGGAAAATTATCATAGATTATTATTTTAGTCGTTAAATATTCATATCAACTCGAAATTGCGAGAACATTCATAAAATATACGGAAAATTTGTAAAATGTTTGGGAAATAAACAACCCATCCCTTTGATGACTAAGGCCATTGTTGAATGTTGATTTCAAGAAAGTGCACGGGGATAATCAGTTCTTATAATTTTTGTTAAAAATTTACGTAAAGTAGGCTTTCTTGACTTGAAAACAGTAGAATAAATATTTTGAATAATGC
This sequence comes from Ladona fulva, assembly GCA_000376725.2. Taxonomy (NCBI): domain Eukaryota; kingdom Metazoa; phylum Arthropoda; class Insecta; order Odonata; family Libellulidae; genus Ladona; species Ladona fulva. The sequence goes on along the minus strand of KZ309230.1, from coordinate 2,219,478 downwards.
TAAGAAATATATTGAGTTATTATGATGTTACGACGGACTGTTTCTGGCTTCGGAGGACCAGATATATACAATAATAGATATATNTGAAAACAGTAGAATAAATATTTTGAATAATGCTAAGAAATATATTGAGTTATTATGATGTTACGACGGACTGTTTCTGGCTTCGGAGGACCAGATATATACAATAATAGATATATTTTTAAACTAAATTAAGTTCCGTCATGCTTGATGGGGGCGTTTACTAGTACCTATATGTAGATTAAGCAAGAAGTAGATAAAGGAGGATTCGAATTATTCACCACTCTTTGATCTCTGAGATAGGCTCGGTTTTGATCTCTTCATTGCATTGTTCTCGTTCGTTTACTCGCTTTTGTTCATTTGCACTTTATTTTTCTCAAGATTTAAACGACATTTATTAGTTCCTTCAACCCGTCATGATATTTGACGGTCTTTATTGCGTAGGTCATATTAGGACGAACCTTACAGAACGGAGTTATCATTCATAACACTCAAATCGAAAGCAGACATTTCTTAATTTACTCTTATATTTTGAAAGGTCTCTCGTGGACGTAGCGTATTATTCCCTATGCAGCCCATCAATGCGATATTATTATCGCCTGTCGAAATTTATCAGTCGAAATATTTATGTCACTCCCGTGCTGGTATACGTGCAGGAAGTATGCGGCTGTTGTGGGATTCCGTTGTTTACGTTGCCTCAACCAAAATAACCAGAATCCGAACGAATCTGTCCCACTGTCGAAGTGAAAATGACATTGACGAAACGGATGGATTCGAATGAGCCGACGGAAATAAAGGCAGGTGAGCAATAGAGGACGGATGACCGCGCCAATTATTCGCTTCAATTGGACCCGCTGTGGTTTATCCAAATATGTATAAATAGCTCATCGAGGGTTTTGTCTGTTGCGTAGCCGTAACATGTGTGGCCTTTAATCACTCGAAAGGACATTTCGAAGAGGCATGTCGGCGCCTGTCACAACATCGCAACGAAGGGTGATGCATGTTAGTTACACATTACCGATACTATGAACACGTTTTAATTTACCTTTCTAATTAAGAAGTTTAATATACCTTCAAAACCTCACCAATAAAATTAATAATAGCCTTATTGCCTTCCTATGATTGTCTTATATCTGTTTAATTATATTTGTATAATCCTATCAACTTAAATATATTAATTTTAATAATATAATCATTTATATTACTATCAATTTTCCATCCATATGAAATTACCAATTAATTGAAGGTCTTGCCGCAATGCTACAGCATTAATCCGCTAAGCATTCATATTCTTTAGTTTAAACGAATCGCTAAACATGCAAGTTTGTAATAATATGGGGTATAAAGTAAAAAACATGCTACATCCAAGGTCCACCGATTTAATTCGAGATTAGGATACTCTAGCGAACAGCAAAAAAGATATCACAAAATCTCTAGACAACTGTACTTGTATTGTTAAAAGTAATGGTCATTTCGCACAAATGGGCTCCCACCAGGAATCGAACCCGGTTCCGGTTTCACGAAACGCAATAAGGGACCCCTTTCTAAACAAGTGTCAGAAAGCCGAGGGCATAATAACAGTATTTGATAAACCACCCTATCACGTGTTTATACCTAAAGTTTACATACAAGGATGTGAATCGTGAATTCTTCAATGGATAATAGCTTTCCTGATGGATAGGAAACAAAGAGTTAAGATAGGAGAAATTATCTCAGACAAAATTGACGTCATTTCGGGAGTTCTACAAGGAAGCTAGAAAGAACGAATAAATCGCTTCGATGCATTAATAATGGCGAATCACTGACACAGGTTGGGAATCCTTGAGAGAAAGGAGATGAGAAGCCAGCTGCGATCGTTTGATCAATTCAGAGAAATTACATTTCGACTAAGTCAAACTCGCAAAATACTTTGCAGAAATCATTCCCTTAACAGCGTGGAATAGACGCGGCATGGTAGTTCAGTGTTTAGAATACCTGCCCGGAAAGTGGGAGACCTGGGTTCGTGTCTCAGTCATGTCCCTATTTTTCACACTTGTTATTCCTTGGGATTCAGCCGCACGACTACATCTTGCAAAGTATTTACACCTTTTCTTAATCCTTATTTAATGTCGCTATTATTCGCACATGTTATTCCTTGTAACTTATATATTTTTATAAACTAATACATTATAATATATATCTCATATGAGCGCTTAGAAATTTCTCTCGCGGTAACACAATAGTAATGAAAGTTAAAGTAAATGCTTCAGGACAAAAATAAAAATATTTACTTTTGTGAACAGAGAGTTTCTATGAGAAAGTTTTCACATTTTGAAGACAAAAAACTGACCAATAGTACTTAAAATATCCAAAATTTCTGAAAATATAACGCAATAAAAGAAACTGACTTAAGTTGTTCTTGTTTTTTGACCTCAATCATTCCCAAACTTCTGATATAAATAAATATTTTATTGAAAATACGCTCAATTACTTTATCAAAAGAGAGATTAACTATTTTATATTTTTTGTAAGCGACAAACTCTCACAGATAAACTGTTATTTAATAATTAACAGTTATTTAACAATCTATTTATTTACATCATCCATGTTAGAATTCCTGACTCGTTTGCCTGAAACTTGAAATAAATTCTACAACGGAAGAAGTTTCTTCTTCCTGAAAGAAATTTAATTCTTTAACGGTTGTTTAAAATGCAAAATATCGGAAATTACGAAATTGCAGAATTACGAATAATATACTTTTCGAAATTTCGGGAATGTCGAATCCTACACTAACAATATCAAGGCACCGTCTGACACAAAACACGAATAAGTTTCCTTCTCAGCACTTGATGAGAGCCTCGTCTTTTAAGTTTATTTTTCAAAACATCGAAAATCCAGACCTAAGATCTCGCGAGCACGTGACTGAGAGCACACATGCCTCCAAGAGAGTTTTCTCATTAAAATCGGTCCCTCCCTCTTTTTAATCGCTCCCCCTTCCTTGTTTCATCTACGCCTCTCACGTCATTAAAGACGCTTTTTTTATCCTACGCAATCGACGGAAAATATGACGCCCTCACTTGAAAGTCTTCCGTCTCAAACGACGATATCGTTTTCCCGCGATCGAAGTAGTCCATGACGCAGGCTCAACTGACGACAGCGTACAAAAGGCAATCTCATAAAGTCCTTTTGCACCTTCTATTCCTCTCTCGGAGTATGCACAATGAAAATCAATTACACTAGTATAATGAATCAATTAGTTCATCTCACGATCATAGAACGAATGACGTACTTCTGAAAATCCCCTTTCAGAAAAATAAATGCCATTTTAAAATGAGAATGACACGTTATAAAATTTCCCTCACTAGGTTTACTTCGTTTTGAAAGAAATATAGCCGCGAGTCAGTACTGAGATAAGAAGGGGACATTTAACATATTTCTGATCTTATTATTTCTGATATTATTATTGCTGAGTATACGAGTGAATTCCTCCGTCAAAAATGACAGGATATAATTTAATTTATTTAAAAATGTATGTGTATGATATATTTATAGCTGATCCTTGTAAACCAGAAAGCGTGGATAGTCTATAAAAATTTAATTTACTTACTTTTTACCATTTATAAAGCTTATTTATAGCTTCCACAGACACAGCGATATGGATATTACTTTGCTAACTTGGTTGATAAAACAATTTTGCGTTTGTGAAGAATTTGGTTCTTTCCCGGTGAATGGTTTGCTGTAGAAAGTCTTCACGGGAGACTAACCGGGTCGTTTCTAGGTGTAAAACCGACCGACCCGACCAGTGGCCACGGTGACAGTGGCCGAAACGTCGGTTTTACACCTAGAAACGACCCGGTTAGTCTCCCGTGAAGACTTTCTACAGCAATTTTGCGTTTGTTTACATTGTTTCCTACATACATACAAACGTCACACTAAAATATAATTTACGCGGCAAAATTTCTCCAGGTGTATTTTGTGAATGAAAATATCAATTTTTCGAAATTTTCTTCGTGAAGTACAATTTCAAACCATATAACATAGAAAGTTATATCATTTGTAAGAATTTATTGTTAAAACTCAATTTCCAAAGATTACCAAAACTTTCCTAACCATAAAATGTCGGCTCTCTTTCCCCATGCATTTTGTATGGCCTATATTTCCTATATATACGTAAGAGATTCGAGTTCAACAAACTCCTTGATCCTCAAGGGGTCGGGTTGTTTATAACAATGAAATTCTACAAAATTTTCGTCTTTCTTTTTCGAATTCACGCGATTTCGAATCTAAATTTATCTTCTACGACCAAAAAAAGAAGGTTAAAGGTTTCTAATGAAATCTTATATTTCATATTTTTATCTAGAGAGGAAATCCGTGAAATTAATTAATAAAAAATTACTGGAGTTACTGACATCGGATAAATAAATCTATACTTATAATAAATCTGTAAGGGAGCCGTTTCTGTACACTAAATAAAGTTTCAAAAAAGTGTTAGATATGGTATTTAGAAGTGATACTGAGTCCAAAACACCTATTTAAGAAAATTATGTCTGTCTGTATACCCGTCTGTCAGTCTATCATCGCATCACGCATAAAACTATCCTACCGATTTCTTATGAAATTTGACAGGGTGATAATGTATGTCTTGACACATAGGCTAATTTTTATCCCGATATCTTACATCTTTCGATGGTTAAATGGACCATTATGTTTCCAATGACGTCATAAGAGGAGGTCAAAGAGAGAGGGGTGGGGAAAGTAGGAAAGGATAAACTATTTTCTCCTAAAACTCTATAACTAAACGTTTTCCAACTTTCAAGATTGGCACATTGTTACATCTCTTCCCCGCGCAGATGATAGGCTACTTTTCATGTGCCTTTTAGTCCCCGGTTCAAACCTACCGGGGTTTTTTTTAGTAGACTAGAAAGATGTTTCCCGTAAGAAATACGAGTGAAGTTCACTTCTACCACTTGCAGGCTTCATTTCTTTTGGATAATAAATCAGAAAGAATAGCTGTATGAAATCGAGACAAGCACCAAAAGAAGGTAAATTGAATTAAAATTCTTATTTTGGCCCTAGAACATTGATTGCGATTCGAAATCGAGAATTTAATAGACGAACATTTTGTGATATTTTATAGTTGTAAACAACCGGTCCCCCTGACTACTAATTTCATCGTTGAATCCGAGCTAATGCATTTTAGTTCACTTTTTACCGTTTGCAGGGTTTGTTTCTTTTGCCAAATTAAATAAAAGAGAATAGTTGCATAAAATAGAGACAAGTACCAATAGAAGGGAAATTGAATAAAGATTCTTATTTTGGTCGTCGAGCATTGTTTTCTGTTCTAAATTACAAGAATTTCGATCAAATATACGAAAGTGTTCTAAAAGAGAGGTTGTAAACAAATTGTCCTCCTGACAACTAATTCCACTATTGAATCAACTTGTGCATTTTCCTATAAGAATACATTGGAAATTGAGTTATATGCAAAATGCATGGAAGTATTGATTATAGACTACTGGTATGCAAGGAGGAAGACATTTTATGAGATAGCATTTTAGCAATTTAGCATTTGCCTTGTCGAATAATTTGCATTGCCGAATCGCAGGGACGCACATAGGATCATTTAGGAGAGTTTTATTATTCAGCTTATTTTTGTCAACGGGATTTCAGAATAATGGAATATTTAAATATTCTTTTCGTTGAGTAAATCTACATCTACGTATCTATCCATGCCGCCGCATGGATTGCTTGAACCATGACTCTGCTTCGATCATAGTCACATTTCATACAAGAATATAGAGTAAATAATAACGAAATTTCATGTTTCATTAGCCACATTGGCTATCTATTTTATTTGTTGAAAGTCAAGTGGGTCGCTATTAGTACGTAGTTATCAATTTTTATACAAGAAACTTTATACAGTCATATATTTACCGTCAATTAAGGATTTCGGCTCCAGATTATGAGAACTTTGATTTGAAATTTTGCTAACTTTTGCTGAAATTGCAACCCACTAAAGTTGGTATTACAATATGATTGAAATACGAATCTTAAATGCAGTTACGGTATCTCTAACAATCCAATGAAGTAATTCTACGGTTAGCAATTTTTATCAGTTTACGTGCATCGCTGAATCGATTCCTAAAATAAATTGTTGGTAGGCTGATGTTTAGGTGCTGCAATAGTTAAACATTGGAACTTGCTTACAAAATTTAAAGAAGTTCGCTTTAAAACACAGAGTACCGCCAGTGTAAGCAAATTCGGAAATCTCAGAGATCGAATGTTACTTCGAAAAAAAATCAATAACATGTAATTAAGCATTCACGTTATCATTATATATCCAATATTTTTTTATTAATGGAGAGGTTTTCTAAAAATATTCATTTGTTTGCTGATCTTAAATATTTGTCGCTATTACTATCAATGAAAATAGTCTCTTGTAATTATAACATGACGGAACATTAGAAAAATTCACCTATCTGAATTTGAAGCATATTTGAGAGAGATATATAAAGCAAATTAGACACATATGTAGTTTTCCGATTTCATGCAACAATTTGGAATTGATACAGCTCCTCCCCTTTTGGTACCTACCATCATGTGTGTATGTATTGCAGTGTTTTAAAGTTGTCGCCGCTTCCCGATTTCCCTCTATCCAGTCACTCTTCACGACGTTATTCCTTCATTCACTCCTTCTTTAACTTGCTTTTCAAATTTTTTTATGGTTGTTTTGATTGTATTATTACTATATGGTCCCACTGAATGTGGAGTGACGAAGATTTGCTATTAGCCAGCAGCTTTTAAATATGAAAATTATTTTTTCAATATCACCGACAATTAATATAGAGAGAAACTATCCATAGCAAACCACCTCCCGGTTTATCCCGAATAGTAAAATTCTGTCTAACAATAGGAGCTATATGTAGGTCCGGCCATGTAAGAAAAGGGGCCCGGGTGCAAAATTTCCGCATGGGTCCGTTATGCACTTCTTATCCCCACGTGAGGTGAACGCGGCTAGAATTGCAGCCCTTTGGAGGTTCTAGGCAAATGTATTTAGTCAGGCCAGTATCAGTTCGCGTATTTGTATCGTTATCTACGTTAACAATAGAAATATTTATATATATGTATATATTTAGTTTTTTATGCATTCGAAATTAATTTACAATTTATATTCTAAAAGACATCATCCTTATAACGTAAATGTAACTTTTATAATATATATATATATATACAAGTTACAATGAGAAAAGATGGCCAAAGCTCAATTATATCTTCATCCAAGTAGCTCTTCTGTCTTTCCGAATGGAACACAGTGGTAATTCAGACAACAGAAGTCATCAGCACTGAAATGTCATGTCTTGTATTGTCTCACAAAGAGTGGTTCTCACTTTTGCCTGGGGATTTTGATGAAACTTTTTGTGGTGGTGGAGAAAGGTACTCGTACTTGGACAAAATAATTAGTTTAGTACAGGATGAAGGCATAGAGAGTATGCGATAAAGGTTCTATTTCATTAAAATACTTTGAAATTTAAAGCTTAATTGAAATATAAATTTAAAATATAAAAACTATATTTCGGCTAACAATTGTGGAGTCACATTTCAGATAAGCTTTTATAATTTCTTACAAATGCGATTTATCCAGTTCTCTTTGATGATAAATAACCTTAGTATATCATTGACAATGAAAACAAAGATACAACCAATATATCATTTTAAAAGTGGAAGATTAAATTTCTGTGAAACTGAACATAGCAAACAATGCTTTCATATCTACCATAGGATAAGCATATATATCATTTGTGTAGTTTACCATGTCAACACAGAAATATAATATTGGTAATCACTCACTATAATTCCAGATTAGGAATGTGGGAGGCCAATTACGATGTGAGTTGAATGTATAATTAATAATAATTCTCTATATTATGGTCAATATTAACCAGAGGCAACCGGTATATTAATATTTAGGCAATTTTTACAAGTTTTCTATTATTTGATGAATATAAGAGTGAAACAAAATATTGTTCAATCTGGGACATTTTCCTGTAGTTATAAAATATGGGACGAAACATCACAATTGGAAACTGTTCTGCTTAAAGAGATGATTGCCTACTTAACTGAAGATGTTCATAAGCATCTTTCATAATATTTTTAGGATAGCTCTCAGTCATTGAGATTTATTTGTTAGAAATAACGTTATCTGATCAAATATTACATCTACATCTACATAAGTACCCTGCAAGCCGCCTTCTGGCATGTGGCAGGGGGTGTAAACACCAAGAGTAGAAGTACTTCTTTAATTTATTATTATCGTGTATCGTTCACAGAAAAAAAGTCTCTAAAACGACTTGTCCTCGCGTCTATTTCTCTTATTTTACACTCACTGTCAGATCGGCCAAAGTAGCAGGGGGGTCGCATAATACCAATTACATGGATAAAGGAAAGGAAGGTATCTAACAATCGCAACCTAGCTTCTAATCTCCTTTCTTTCAAGGATTCCCAACCTGCGTCTGTGAGCATTTACGTTACACTTGCTTCTCTATCGTAGCACTTTTTAAAACATATCGCCTTACACTGCACTTTCTAGAGTTTGTTTCATCTGCTGGGTCCCATATACTTGCCGCATATTCCAGATGGGGCCTAACTAACGTGAAATAGCATCGCTCTCTAACTTTTTCATCGCATCTACCTAAAATACGCTTTATAAAACCTAGCTTTTTAGTTGCTTTACCGCATATTTTTCGAAGGTGTGCACTCCAGTTTAAATTATTGGTAAGGGTGATTCCAAGATATTCTACTGAGTCGACTACATTTAAATTTGTTCCACTAATTTTGTACGGGTGGTTCTGACACAATTGTTTCCTATCGAAGAAATTTACTACAGAGCATTTATCTACATTAAGATCTAGTTGCCATTTTTTTCACCACATTTGTATATGAGCTAAGTCGTTTGAGAGTGAAGCACTANTTTCATCCATAAACGGATAGCATAGCTCTGGAATTGAAGAATAATTTTCATGCAACATGGGGAAACTAGTACTTATACCCAAATGCATCAAATCAACTATCAAAATATCAACTCATTTAGTGTCTTCTTGATTAAACTGATGCATCCTGAAGGTAGAATTTACTACAGAGCATTTATCTACATTAAGATCTAGTTGCCATTTTTTTCACCACATTTGTATATGAGCTAAGTCGTTTGAGAGTGAAGCACTATCTTCGTCACTTGATATTTCTCTATATATTACCAAATCATCCAAAAATATCCTCACATTGCTATCGAACTTTTCGCTTAGGTCATTGATATAAATGAGGAAGAGTAAAGGTCCGATTACACTGCCTTGAGGTACGGTTGAAGTGACTCTGACTAGGTAGAGTAATGAAAATATTGTCCTCATGTCCATCTATGTGCAGCAAGAAAATGTACAGAAAGATAAAATGGGCATAAGATGAAGTAAAACATCCAAACACATGGTAATCTCCCTACCAATTCAGCTGGAATTGTGTTGCGGGCCTGCCTATACACAGATTACAGGTTATTTGTTTTCTCCAATTAATTATTGCAGGAAAAAGGTCCATTCACATGAATGCTGTTACACTTTTTCATTACTCCACTTCCTCCTCCACCACAAAAAGTTTAATCAAAATCTCCAGACAAAAGTGAGAATCACTCCTGGTCTTGTCAGTTAACCCGTTAACTGGGGTAAGCGTCTATAGACGTGCCTCCATGTCACTCGCCAGGTGGGGAGCACATCTATAGACACTATAATGTATAATATAAACAAATTACCACAGAGAGGAGAAGAATGGCCTGAAATATAGCAGCCTAGCCTAGGGCGAGCGCTAAAATTTTAGTTTTTAATTATGGGAAGAATAATGGAAGTAAGCTTGACTCATAATTTGCATGTGCCCCTTGAAGATATACAACCAAGCAATTGTTTAAATCTTTGTTCTTCTGGAAATTTGCATTTTTAAATTATAAAATTTATCAGAAAGGATGTAAACTGAATAAAAGATAATAATAAAACTTTTAGAATGGATTGAGTTCTCAATAAAAAATATTTAAAATTCTTCATTTCTATAATTTTTATGATAAGTTAAAATTGTTAATACTTAAATTTTTCAAAATAAAAATTACAGACCATCACATGATCACTAGATATATTAAGGAGAACAGAATTCAAATTTTAGAATTCAGTAGAATTTTTCCCCACCTGCGAATGTTAAGGAAATATTAGCCCCCAGTTAAGGGGTTAAAGGAAGGTAGGTATTTGAAGGAAGTTTCTCAGATAGGTTCTCAGTAATTTAGCAAAACACATTTTTCAGGGCCTGGCATTTCAAAATTCATTTGCATGTTTTTTTATGAGAAAGTAAACGATAGGAAGATTTGAGAGATAAACTGAATGCCATGTTCAAGCCTTTTCACATCATAAGCTTTCCTAACTTCTGCTCCTTTAACTGGAAATCTTAATCACCTTCCCAAGCTAGCTTTGGTTGCTTTATCAAGTTCTAGCTTTTCTTGCAAACCCTCTGGAGTTTTGCAGTATTTATCAGCCAAAGAACCAAAAAGTCAAAATATTTCATCAAGCTACTGCAACATTAAAGGATAACTAAAGAATGCAATCTAGACAGATGAGGTATGAAAGTTTATGTAGATGCACTGTAAGGAACTTTTGTGTACCTTGGTATTCCATACATTTTTTTCTCTTTCAAATAATTATATTATTGACTGAAAATAAAATTCTTGGCTCATTGTGGACTGTCTGCTGAGCAGGGCTCATATTTGCTTTCGCTTCTTCATTTTGGGAATGGAGTATATTTGCCTATAGGTTATTAGTCTCAGAAATCAAATTACAGTATATTCTCTGATTTCATCCCACTGAAAACTAAGTACAGCCTCTCAGTTGTAAACATTTTTACAATTGTATTACAAGACTACGTTAAGAAAATGGCAAAGATTATAGGCTGTTTATATCAAAATCATGTTATTAACATAATTAATGGAATTTTCAGGGTAAAAATAGCACCCACTCTCCATCCTCACACAAATTGTATGAATTGTATAACAATGTAAACAATTGCATAATGAAGTAAAATAAGATGAAACAGTAAAAAATAAGTGAGTATGTTCCTTCTTTTTCGATAAATTGTCACATTACGTATTTAAATAAAAACAATTTTGTATTTACAATAACTTCAGCTATTTTTTATACCACTTCTATATGAGACATTTTGGCCACATACCCCGCAGATCTGCTAGGATCGTTGGAACGTGTGGTAATGAAGCCCCCTTCCATCACTAATGGCCAACCCTACAATAAGCAGAAAACTGTCTTATCCAGAAAATAATTGTGGTTCAAATAGATTCCATTTAAGACAAGTTTCACCATACCACTATTTTCTCATCAATATAATTTTTAATTTTATTCTTTAAAAAGCCAACAAGTATATACATAATTTAAAGTATTTTTGGGGTGTGTGTACAAAAGGGGATTATAAAAAGGAGCACTTTATGATATATATGATATCACTCTTTAAATATATGGGTTTTATAACAATAACACCACCATAATCCAGTTCTACGCAATTACAACAAAAGATATCCTCAATGCCTTTGCACAGTCATGTTGTTACCAACAGTTCCTATTGAGTAAAATGAACTGCACTTTAATTTTGAGCCAATGGAAGCAGCTCAGGGAAGTATGAAAGAGGATTAAGCTGAGCCAAATCTAGAAGAAAATGCAAATTCTTAAAAAGAAAAATACTTGCTTTGGTCATAATATATCACGAATTAATGCTAGCAGGGTGTAAAGGTGGTTATTTCAGTCTTATAGGGTTCATCCCTGTAGAGGGGATGCAAGTCGTGGAGGAGGTGTAGCCAATATGGGAGCACCAGAAGCAGAGCTTCCTCCACCTGCCCCACTCCCTGCCCCACCCATGCTGCCACCCCCTCTTGAAGAGTTTTGGGCAGCAAGTTGTCTTGCTTCTAGCTCCCTCTGACACTCTTCCACCTGAGCCTGCAGCTGAGCCTTCAGCGAGAGCAACTCTCTACAGCGCTGGGCCACAGGATCCTGAAATTAAATTATTCAGTTGTATTGATCACACAAACTCTAGTCAAATCAATTATTCTTTTTGCATAGATCCATACAAAGCTCTTTTGCAGAGGAGAGAATTGTTATAGACTCCAAAGCAAAAGATGAAAAATTAAAATTGCCACATCTTAAAGCAAAACATGCTCTATTTGCCAGTGATGGTGATTGACAGTTCATCCCTGCAGAGCATACACACAGTTTACACAGTGCTGAAACAAATCTGCAAGCAGTATTATCAATTATCACATCTTGTAGGTTAGAAAATGAATGGAAATTATCAGTAACAACTGCAATTATAGCCTTAACTTATTTATAATATAATTTACAAGTGATACAATGATAAAAGTTATTATGATCGTGAATATTCAATAAAATTTTGAAAGCACACAATTTAATGATGACAAGGGTGAAATATTCTGACAACTTTTCATGAAGAGGTCATACAAAAAAGTGTGTCCCCTTGCACAAGTGCCTTCAAATGGTGCAAGATATATAGAAAAATAGCTAAAGGTACTGAGATTGTTTTGTAATAAATTTTATTTCTGTGATAAATTTTATTTCTACCACAAAAGAACAATCTCTCCTTAGATTTGTTGGACTAAGATGCGATAGTGCGCTCTAATGAATCTAAGAAGGCAACACTCATATGCACTCAAAGGGCATCAATGATTCCATCTCAATAACATATCCGACTTCCTCAAGGGTGGAACAGCAAAGTAAGCAATGAAAAACACATGGTTCACATGCTTGATTTTAATTTTTAAATAAATCATGTGAACCAATATACCTCTGTTTGTGGTAAGCTACAAAAAGAGAAATTTCCTTAGCCTTAATCCAATCTACCCTTGGGTAGGCAGATAATGACTGTGATAATGCTAAGTTGGTTTGGGCACTGGCTTAACACATTCACTGCAGATACCTCCATTTCAAATGCATTTATCGCTCCAACAGTGGAGTGACCCACAGTGAACATGTTGACAATCTCTCTTTCTTACCCCACATCCTATAGGGAATATTGTGCTTCCACTGGGATAAAACCTGAGAATCTTTTATTAAAGGCACTTGGCTACGAGGAAGTCCTGCAAAATTACAAAGAATATTATTATGCAAAAATTAAAAATTACCTGTGGCCTCATACTAGGATTCCAACGGCAATAATAACCTTTCCACAGACGAACATGCCTTAGTGATGCAATTGGGACAAGAACATGACTGTGGTGAAGATAAGGAGAATACAGAGGATTGCAGAAGCCTTCTCGACGGCTGTTGATCATGGACCATAGGGATACTGTACGGGTCTTCACTCTCTCAGCTGCACGCTCCCTATCACTTTAAGAAAAATCATTACTGATTAGAAAAATGTTATAAACCTACAGAGGTACTGTGAACCAAATAACCAAGTTCTGTTCAACACCATAAAGGCATCATTTAAAATGCATTGTTGTATAATTCCCTAAGAGAAGATTTGAGCAGGAAGTTCTATCCAGAGCAAAAGGAAATAAAAATGGTTGCCAACTACTCCTTTATTGCCAAAAATTCCATTTTCCATTAGATTTGTCTGAAATATTTGCTGAAAAATATTTTAGAAGCATAAGAAGTAAAACTAACACAAGATGACTTGAGGCAAAATTTAGTGTTAATAAATTTTGGAATTCTGGAAAATTTCTCCTTTCTAGGATTTGAGAACTATAAGTACCCCTTCCAACAAAATAAATTTTCATGCCACTTTAAAATACAACCTTTTCAAATAATCTGTAATGATGTTAGTAATTAACCTGGACAGGGTATCCATTATCCAGCCATTAAGAAATTCCCTGAGTTTTCCAGGGAAATATTTTCAGTCTTCTAGGGTGTTCCTAATATGCTAATAAGTATAATTTTGTCCAAACATTAGAAATGTGGTGATTATTAGGCACTTAAGGTATCAAAAATGGCAACAATAGTTCATAGATATTGTTTAGGTATCAGAGCCAGCATAGACAAGTTGGTAGGTCGCCCAGGGCACAAACATTTGAGGTTAAATAATGCTAGGTTTGTTAAGATGATTTTTTTCACCCAAAGATTGTTTTTCTCTTTTTCATATTTACATAGGTCTCTTTAGCTCATCTTTTGAAAAAATAAACATGTTATATAAAAGTTTTATTAAACTGTTTCCTATCTGGAAGAGGTGCCCAACAGTCTCCTTGCCTGGGGTATCAATACACCTAGCGCTGGTTCTGATAAGTATCTGGTCCAAGGTTGGTAGGTTCACTGAGTCATACAGTTGTATGCCACAAGAATATGAGAACACGAGAAGACTACTATGTGCACCATCCCGATTAGATTCCCACTATTATTCCCAGTATTCCCAAGTTATTGATAGGGACTCTCCCTTAAAGGAGTATAACTATACTAGAAAATGAAAGCATTACAGATGTGTATCGTTTCATTAAAATAATACACCATGTGGCATGAATAGCATCATTTCAGTTGCATTAACACTTACTATTCTCATTGATCACCAGAAAGCTTTAAAATACCACACAAGCACAGGAAAGTCATTGCTTGAAATTAGAGGATAGAGAAAAAACAAATTAGTTCCTCTACAGCACAAAACAGAAATTAGATACCTCTGGTAACTGTGACTTCATATGATCCCATGTTGCATATTCCTGATATTGCCTAAACATACATAGAAAGAGGACATTTACATCTTATAAGCTTTAAATTGGCCACAACAGCACTGTAAATGTAATGTTTCTTCCTCTCAGGAAATTTTTACTGAACTAAATCAGACCACTCACAGACCAAAGCAAAAGTCATGGAACGATTGTTTGTAAAGAGTGTAAAACATAGATTTTTTCAGTATTTCCAGGTTAGCAGACACCCAGCTGGGTGTGTATGCTTAGGGATGGGGAAAGGGTCAGTGAGGGCAGCAAGGGCATCTTGAAAGAATCATGTCTGCTAGGCACGAGGCAGAATAGCAAAGGAGTTCTGAAAAAAAGTTTTCATTCCAAAAATTGGCTCCATAGAAAGCAAAGATAGTGCCATCTGCTGGCAAGGTTATGGCATCAGTTTTTTGGGGAGCATGTGGGATAATTTTCATTGATTATCTTCAAAGAGAGAAAATAATAAATGGAGAGTATTATGCAAACTTATTACAGAGTTTGGGTGATGAAATCAAGCATTCAGTTGGTGCAGTTGAAATGGCCACTGTTGGTGATTTTGCAACAATTAGTTGCAAATTATAGATATTATACGTATATGTTATATCAACTTTCTGCGCATTGCGATGATAATGATACTAGAGTGTGAACAACCTTTAATAGCAATTTACTTAGGGATATGGAATATCCATTATTAATTGTTACAAATATTTGTGGCTAATATAAGCTGTGAAATAGTATAAAATACCATAAAATTTCCATTAAATCCATTCATGGACAATAATTGATAATTCCATTTATTTCAGTCTCAAAATTATTTTTATTTGCAAATCATGATTTGTTAGGTTTGGTATTTAATCTTAGAGGCAGCAAATTATGTTTGCACCCGGCGGCAGATATCTGGGGGCGGCTCTGCATTTAGATATAGGAACCAGATCAGTAAATTCAGAAAATTCTAAGAATAAGTTCATGCAAACCAACTGAATCCTACCACTAACATTGATAACCTAGATGGCGTTGATTTCTCTGATAGAATTACTAAAAAAGTTATTTGATGTCAGCCAAGTATTTTAAGTACAGGAATATTTACATAAGTGAGTAAGAAAACATAAGATTTGATACATTTGGGTATATTTTGCTTGTCTAATTGACTTACCTATTAAATAAAAATGTTCCAAATCTGCAAGAATACAGATGATCCAGAATGGTAATCAGGAAATGTTCATTGAACTCAAAAGCATTAGGAAATTGTTGAGTAATTTGCCACACACAATCGACAAACTGCAGGAATACAGGGGACCGATCAGCATCTGAATGTCTGTCATCTCCATGGCCAATCCTCTGATAAACAGAGAACAGTTACAAACTTATTCTCATAGAATAAAAATTCAAAAATGTTTACAAAATAAACTCAATTTTAATTCATTCTTTTACCCTTGAAAAAAATAAAAAATTAATCTATTTTCCAAAAGAAAAGGAGTAAAAAAAACTAATATCAACTTAGCTCAACTGTAGGAAACAGATAAGGGCCCATAGACTAAAGAAGCATATCTGAGAAACAAATATGAGATACAAAATTCTGCAATAGTGAACATTTAAATGTTAGTTTTCAATAAATAATGGATTCATAAAAATTTCTTAAAAGATATTCATAACCATCATGACAACTTGAGAACTAACACCTTTAAAATTTTGGCTATATCACAATTAGATTCAGCTCATTCATACATCTAAAGGGTTTTATTATTCAGGAAGAAAGACTCATTAAGACTCATTGGTACATAAAAAGAGTGTAAACTAAATGCCATTCATTATTAAGAAATCTATTCATATTGTCATACAACAGAATACCTACATTATCTTGCATTTTGGATGTATTTATTAAAAAATACAGAATAATATTTAAAAATTTTCTTAGAATTTACCTCCATTGATTTTCAATCCAATTTACAAACAAAATCTTAAAAGTGTTCACATTTTGAACAAATAGGATTGAATCCAGGATCATTCCAGTATATTTCCATTTAAATTATGCTTCAGGACTTCCACCAGTAACTATTTTTTCCCTTCAGCATTTTAATAGCATAAAGCTATCATACAAACCTGTTGAAATTTGTGCCCAAAGCTAAGCCATTCCTTTTCAGTGAGAACTTCAAAGCCTTTGATGGTGCGATAATACGGATCCAGCATTAGCATAGCCAATGCAGTCAACTACAAAGATTCAAAAAATGCCATAAATTAATGTTAACTAGTTGGAATACTTTGATGATAAATATAAGAAATGAACATGCAACAGACCCCATTTTTTCCTTACTACAAGTAATTGAATGAGCTTCACCATAAACCATATTCATAATTTTATCCATAAGTTAAAGACATAATTTAGAATTACCTGAGCAGTACGATCCCATCCATCAGAACAATGAACAAGAACTGAAGTTTTATGGTTTTCCACTTTGTCTACAATGCGAACAGCTCCAGCTAAAATGCATTTTATGTGCTTTAACCAGTATGTTCCTTCCATAGCCGATAGCCACCTAGTTTCATCCATAAACGGATAGCATAGCTCTGGAATTGAAGAATAATTTTCATGCAACATGGGGAAACTAGTACTTATACCCAAATGCATCAAATCAACTATCAAAATATCAACTCATTTAGTGTCTTCTTGATTAAACTGATGCATCCTGAAGGTAGAATTTACTACAGAGCATTTATCTACATTAAGATCTAGTTGCCATTTTTTTCACCACATTTGTATATGAGCTAAGTCGTTTGAGAGTGAAGCACTANTTTCATCCATAAACGGATAGCATAGCTCTGGAATTGAAGAATAATTTTCATGCAACATGGGGAAACTAGTACTTATACCCAAATGCATCAAATCAACTATCAAAATATCAACTCATTTAGTGTCTTCTTGATTAAACTGATGCATCCTGAAGGTAGTATTACATATTACCAGACTTTTAAAACAAAATTTGAGTTTTAGCATCTAATTAAGAAGAATTAACAAAATTTTATTAAATACTTTTTGTTGCCATAGCTTCACTTCCATCTGGTAGTTTTTATGCCAATATTAAATAATAAAAATATTAATAACATTAGGGCTGAAAAAATTACTAAGCACAATCTCCACATACAAATCCTGAAAGGTTATTTTAGAGGATGTAAGCTAAGGAAAACTTCTAAATATCTTGCTTAAACAAAATTTACTCACTCAAACTGAAAAGAAAGCAAATGTGGCTTGCATGCTCAATGGATGTGACAGTGTGGTTGAAGGTTAAGTACAGCTTAACCACATTTATCAATTGGTGTGATGAAATCATTAATAAACTTTGTGAGATGGTGGTGTACATAATTGCATACAACATTTTTCTAACAAATTAGATGAATCAGTCACAGTATCTTTTCTCAGAGGTGGTATGCCCCACCATGAAGTAAATTGTAGAATATGTCAATATCAAACTGCCAAAAAATTTGTCAGTACAGGGGTGGGGCATCTACATCATTGGTTGCTTCATAAATGCCTCTCATGAAAATTACATGAATTTCATTGAGAAAAAAAAGATTATTATACATAATTGGTTATTCATACTGTCAAACTGTCAATAGTTTATTTCCTTTTATCTTTACATTTATCAGTGGTAATGTTGCTTTTATAGCCTGAGGCAAGATGTCAAATGCTAACTTTCATTTTTAAGTAATTTTAATTCAACCTAGTAAAAAAATCAGAATAATTAATAATGGGAAGAATTGGCTCAACTCATATTTGGACGACTGGTTAACCTGTAACCCACCCTCACCTAAGGACTGATCGACTTATAGAGACAAAACTACACTTCTGCTGATCTCTACTGAAGTACTGAAGAAAGGTTCAATATTCATAGTATTTGAAGGTTCCCACATAGCCAAGAGGACAATGCATTCAACTTCAATGAAAGCAGCCCTGGGTTCAAATCCCATTGGGGGCCTAAGTGCAAAATGACTGTCGAGGCACTTTTAACAATTCTACTATTCATAGTATTCAACAATATTTTACAGCTATTTTAAAGAGATTTTTGTTATATTCTTTGCTTTAATTTTTATTATGATTGATATTCTTAAAATGTATAAGAATGAGCTTATATGAATAAGCTATGAATTAAATTATCATAGACTTAGAATTCATTACAATTTAACTTCCATCATCATCAATGCAGAGAAATTCACCGAATGCAACCTTGGTATTCATGCTTAGTGCATTATCCTATCATTAAAGGCTAGGAATTTCTTGCCAAATAGAATTAAAGCTGAGAAGATGGTAGTCTTCTCAGCCCAGCAACAAAAAAATTGGAAGAAAAAGTTTTTTTANTCTAAGTCCTTCAGATTAGGAAAAAATTTTTTTACCAATTTTCATGAAAATTCAGGATAATATGAAACAATCTGATAGTATTTAAAAAAATAATGAATAAGCATTCAATTACAATACTTAACTATACAGATAAATCACAATAATGCCTTACACTTGACAGTGAAATACGCATGGTGTGCATTCCTATATTATCAAATTCAAAAATTTATACTGTTTCATGTCAATTAGGTGATGATATTTATTTGAAGGAAATATATATTAGAACTCTTATGCATGTCTAGCAGTCTATTCTAAACATTTCCATCATGTTCACTCTCACTTGAAGATTCTCCTGTCTCTTCACCGTTATCATCAAGAAATATATTCCCAAGGAGAAACGGACATGAAAAAACTCTGATAGAACTAGGACTTGAACCTGGGTCTCCCAATTTCCAGTTGGTAATGCCTCATTATTTTTAACAGAAGCAGAGTGTGGGGAACAAAATTGTCCACAAAATTAACTTCTCTATTCAGTCTTCTCACCTTTCAGTAAAACGTCTTAAACAAGTAAAAATATGCAGATTCTACAAATAAAATAACTTTGCAAACTATAAGAACCATGTATTCCAAATGACACAAGAAATGATTGCTCTTACAATATTTAAAGATTTTTATCTTATGTTCGTATATATAAGACAACCATACATTTTCTTGAGGCAAAATTAGAAAAAATATCATCATAAATTTAGCCAAACAATTTAAAATAAGTTAAATTAAGTCCTTATGACAAGGGAGTTCACTGGCATAGTAAAGAAAAGGGTATTATATATTTCAATATGTCAGATTCAAATGAAGAAAAATAACAATTCATAATCCCCTCATAATGATTTTTCTAATTATAAATTACCTTTCAGTTTTCTAAGAGATTCTCTCATAACATGAATATTGTGGATGTCAAGGAAAACAAGTTCTGCATTCTGGTAGGCATCCTCTGATTCATAACCTCCACCTTTAGCTTTATTAGCAATTGCATTTGCACTGAAAATGTAATTGCAAATAAATATTACGATGAAATAAATCCTACCACAATTGATTTAATTTAACACTAAAATGAAAAGATTTCTCTTTCAAAATGAATTACAAGATTTGGTAAAAAATTTCCATCTTGGAAAATAGACTAAAACTGGAAAATATATTCAAAATTTGAGTATATAATTAAAATGTGAGTATGAAATATATTTAGAATTATTTGGACACACAATAGTCAAGCTACTATAAATATATGTATGAAATTATTTTTTTAACATAACCTTTTATAACATATTTAATAACACCATCCTATTTAATATAACCATACTATAACACCATACTTATTTTTAACATTCCATTGTTTACTGTTATAAGAATATTACAGCAAGATATACTTCAACTAGAATAATTTACTGAATAATGCTTAAAATAAAATTCCTTAACTGGCTGCCACCATACGGTGCACATGAACGCCACCTTCAGTGTATGACTCCTGCTATTTAGTATACAACTGCAACACTACACTTATAAAAGCACACTATGAGGAAAATGTTTCTTAGGGAGTCACAGCATTTTGTAAATCACTAATTTTCCACTGAATTTGCTGTTAGTGAAAGGGTTAACACAATAATACATTTACTAATCCAGAACAAGTAAAAGTGGTAGCCCTTAGTTTTGCAATCAAGTAGCAGCAATAAAGGGTTACACTTCATAACTTATGGTCTTATCTCCCTTCACATAAAACTTCTGCCAATTTAAGACTCATCCGCCTCTCAGATTCTAAACCTAGTCATATTGTTGCAAGTTCATCGATTAAATAAAGACCTTTCTCTCACAAACCAAAAACTGTTTATAATAAATAAATAATACTTTACTTAGCAAGCTACTATCAAAGATCTTTAGCACTGAGTATGATATCAATTATTTCAGCTAATTTGCTCAAAATAAATTACAGAAATTTAGAGGAAGTTAAACTTTATGATTCACTGTATGCTAGGAATACTGATTACAGTTAATGCCTCTTTCCTTTCAGAAAACAATTCCCAATAGTTATTACCTTGGCCTGGCATCCATAATAAATAACTTGTGTGACTGGGCATTGGCATCCATAATTAGCTGAATGTAGCGCTCATCCTCTCTACTACGCTTCCCACTCACACCCACCAGAGGCTGTGAGCACCTCGTTATCGTAGCTTGACTTTCAGGATGAATCCATGATAAAACCTGAGTGACAGATTAAATTTAGCATGTAATGTATTGTAATCATTTCAAACTGTTTCATTAAATCAAATCAAAATAACTGACATTTTTGGACCTAGAAGAAAGATGTGCTTGCATTCATATCATCACCTTTAACAAACATTTATTTGCAAGAATTTGCAAAGGGACTGTAACAGAAGGTACATAGATTGGTACATAGAAAACAAGAAGAAATTAATCTTTATCTGCCTGAAATTAAATCCCACATATAAGTTCCTACATCATACTTTAAGTACTTTTTAGTTAAAAGTCACATAACTAATGAGCTATGGGTGTTATTTTATATTTTAATGAAAGAAAAACAACTTATTCCCAAAATATCCAAGATTCAAAAGAATAAATCAATCAGTTGAGAGGGGTAATTTTAAATAATTATTTTTTAAATCCAAAATATTATGTAGTCAAAACAGAAAATTTAATACAAATAGTAGTAATTCCCTCCTTTCATCATATGGCAACTGATAGAAACTATGTATTTACACCATTTACAGCTTTGAGCTAATGGGATGATCCTCAAAGAATTATTCATGACCCAATGTCATATAACTGGGCACAACTGAACAGGCTAAAAGCCTGCCTGGCAAGCTTACTAAAGGCTCACCCAGTAAATTAACACACTATATTACAATTAAAGATCAATAAAGCTAGTCAGAGACAATTTTATCTCAAGGAATCACACAAAAGGAAATGATTTAGTAATATATTTCATAAATACTAATTTCTTAGCTAATTTGCTATAGTTTTCTTTAAAATGGATTTTACCACTTACTGGAATTCTTCCACGACTCCTAAATGCAGCAACTGCTCGCAGGTCATCATCAGTTGCCTGACCAGGCACTGCAAGCACTGGGGGGTAACTATCACAAACTTCATAATTTTCATTGATCATGGATAAAATCCACGTATCATTTGGCACACCCTAAAATAAAGAAATTATTATTCAAGTTGACACACGTTAGATATAAATAAAAAAGCATTAGATATACTTTGCAGAAATTTCCTGATTTTTAATGAAAATGAAATGTCTTCTCTACCTTAATTTTTTTTGGCTTAGGTTAATAATATTACAAATGGAGATATTGAGTACTTCAGCTAACTCTACAATTCCATAATATTGATTGCCCCAGAAATTATTTATATAAAAAATGATGAATAAATATCCCAAATGTAATGGAAAAGGTAAAAAGCATTGAGAATTTATTTATGTGTAAGTGCATATATATAGCAGCAAAATAGAATTCAACAATCTAGCTTTTATTGTCCCATCAGCTAAGAGAGCAAACATTCATCAGAAATTGCCTATAAATTAAATAGTTATCCCTCATCAAGAATGACAGTACTCTTTTTGAATTCATTAAATATTAAAATTCATAACCTATTTGTAATATATGGTATCATAATTTTATGGTAAAATAATTAAATGGTAAAATTTTATGCTACAAATGCAAGTGGAATGATAAAAATACTGACTGGTCCGTTTATTTACACAGGTTCCAATAATAGGATAACTATAAATGCTACTGAAATAGGATAACTATAAATGAAATCTGAAATAAACAGCAATTAAAAAAAGAGCTTCTGACTCACCATTCTCTTTAACTCAGCTATTGGCTCATAAACAGTCCAGCCATTCTCAGGAAATCTTTCTGTATACTCAAATGCAAATAATGGAAGACGGTGTGATAAGGGAAAAGCTCTTTGCTGCAACTTTTCAAAGACATTGCGACGAGAATGATTCTCCTGCTTGTGAGCAAAACGAAGATTGCGCAAATCCTTGCAAAATACGTCTATACCATAGGAGTTTTCACCACGGCTTGATGCTCCTCCAACTTTCTCAATTCTGCTTATCTGTAATGAAGATAAACCTAATTAAATTTTATGTCAACCATAATAAACTCATCTTCATTCTTCAGATTAAGGTTTATGATTACACAATATGTGCCCTTAGCAGACACGAAGGACTTGCAAGTTTTGATTTGCGCAATAAACCAATCAAACTTAGCTGTCTATTGTGATTCAGAGAAAAATATATTTAAATATGTACAAATGTTGGTAAATAGTAACAAAGTTATGATTAATAGAGATAATTAACCCCTTAGCTGCTGAAATCAGATTTACCCCACTCCATCGAAAAAACTTTTTGTGCATTTCCCATCTTTCTTTTATGTTTTCTGAAGGCATTCATAAACACAGATATGCGTTTTAAACACCTCAGGCCAAGCAATCTTTGAAGAGAGTGAAGTGGTCATATTATGCAAGACGCTTGGATAGACCTGGCCTCTCTCCGAACAAAGTGCTTGGAAGAGCAATCTTGGCAGATTTCCATAAGAACCTTGATTTTCATAGTTAGTTTCAATGCCATAGATCAGGTTTGCTACTCCTTTGAATGCTCTTAAGACAGGTGCATAGAGAGAAAAACAATTTAATATGTAAATTGCATGAAATATATACTGCTAATTTATTATAGTTATAATCACTGAAATTGTAATATTATTAAAAATTCTTATCAAATATGGTTTATAATTTCATATAGAAATATTCTTAATGTATTATTATACTTAATTTGATAGACTAATTTGTAAAAATAAGCTCGTCATTTACAATTTATTTTGTAAATTTTAATGTTAAGAATTATTATTATAATGCTAAATAAACAATTTTCCAGTTAATTTTGCTCTTTCCTGAAGCAGAAGCCTAGTACCTATCACAGAAAAAAAATTAATTCAAAGGATATGGAATTTATTTTTTCCTGTATATTTAACTCTTTTCAGAGCATAGCATAAAAATAGACCCAGCAGCTAAAGGAGTAATCAAATTAAAAATTATTACACATCACAAAAAGCTAACAAGGAGACATAGACAAGAAGAACTTTGCTCAAATAACGAATATACTTTACAAATCTGATTTTCATATGAAAATATTTCCTTAAACATAAATATAATTATTAATAACTCATACAGATATAACCGCAGAATATTCAGGGCTACCAATGTAGAAAATGATATACTACAGTAATATATTACTATAAGTTATAGTCTCAAAGAATGAGTGAGCTGAGAATTCTAATGAATACATAAATAACTCTTGGAGATATTTTTTCATATCTGAGAACTGCTACATTATAAGTGCAGATGTTGAGATGAAGTGGAAATAATGCAACAGTCTTCATAAAAAGATGCTTAAAGACAAAGTAATATTTACTGCATAGCCCTTAAACCATTGCATCACCTGAAACTAAAGAATGAATTCCAAAAACTCACCACTCCAAGAGGAACATCTACTACATATGGAGTGTCTCGATCCATGCTGCGGAAGTGAAGTTTATATGTAGTGACCGATAATACACCTCTGGCTGGTCCAGAGTAGGGGCAGAGATAGGTAACATCTCTGGCAACCCCTTGCACCATCTCGCCAGGAAGGAGTGGAGGATCGTCTGGTCTCGGGGCCATCCCTCCAGACATCCCACCTGTTGCTCCAGATGGAGGAGATGGAGTCCCACAATGCCTCCCTTCTGCAGCTGCTCCACCCACAACATCTCGACTACTAGTTGGAGATGCCTAGAGAATAAAATAAGTTTGAGCATTTATTTATTTTTTAATTCATAAAAACATCCACATAAACCCAGCAATAATTTACTTTCTGATGGCTACAATACAGGAAGTGTACTTGGATTTTTATGCAATCAAAAGGATTATATCTCATCTAAGAGGACTCTATCCCAATAAAATAAAACAAATGAACTTAGAAGGAAAACTGAAACAGATTCAAACAGAGATGAACAGATTTCCTATATTTTCTAGACCAATTATGTGCAGTAATCACTCAACAAACAATAATGGTGAGGGAGTTTCTAAACTTAAAAGACTTCCTTTCTTCTCTGTTTTTAGAAAACATCCTAGAATTATCTCAGTAAAATGACTGCTAAATCAAAATGTGCTGGGGAACTTCATTATTATGCAAAGAGAGTATTAGATAAACTTAATAAAGGCAATTAACAATGGGATATCTCTCCATTTTGCAAACATTTTTATTTTCTATTCATGCATAAATCCCGGTGTGAAAATATTTATTTATATTTCCAAGAAATAACTATGTATTTACACCATTTACAGCTTTGAGCTAATGGGATGATCCTCAAAGAATTATTCATGACCCAATGTCATATAACTGGGCACAACTGAACAGGCTAAAAGCCTGCCTGGCAAGCTTACTAAAGGCTCACCCAGTAAATTAACACACTATATTACAATTAAAGATCAATAAAGCTAGTCAGAGACAATTTTATCTCAAGGAATCACACAAAAGGAAATGATTTAGTAATATATTTCATAAATACTAATTTCTTAGCTAATTTGCTATAGTTTTCTTTAAAATGGATTTTACCACTTACTGGAATTCTTCCACGACTCCTAAATGCAGCAACTGCTCGCAGGTCATCATCAGTTGCCTGACCAGGCACTGCAAGCACTGGGGGGTAACTATCACAAACTTCATAATTTTCATTGATCATGGATAAAATCCACGTATCATTTGGCACACCCTAAAATAAAGAAATTATTATTCAAGTTGACACACGTTAGATATAAATAAAAAAGCATTAGATATACTTTGCAGAAATTTCCTGATTTTTAATGAAAATGAAATGTCTTCTCTACCTTAATTTTTTTTGGCTTAGGTTAATAATATTACAAATGGAGATATTGAGTACTTNTGTCGATGGGTTAAATGGAAGAGGAGACTTTAAAGTCTCAATTTCGCCCAAAATAAAGACGTTATTTATTTATTTTATTCACTCCTTCTCTTGCCCAAACAGAAATTAGATACCCTTGGTTACAGCGACTCCATATGACCCCAAGTTGGATATTCATAATATTGCTAAAATATTACCAGCTAGCACAGACGACCTTTTGACCAAAAATTTATGTAAGCATTACATAAATTTTGGGTCAACAAGCAGGTCTGTGCTAGCTGGGTTATAATTAGAAAAAAAGTAGCACATCTAAGTCTCAAAAGTTTTAATTTTGTCACAACAACACTTATGGAAACATTTCTTCCTTTCAGAAAATTTTTAATCGAACTAATATGCAGCCCAAAACAAAATCCATGGAACCATCATTCGTAAAGGGTATAAAGATAGATTTTTTTCTAGGTTACCCACCAAATTCCCAGAGTTTTCCAGGATTTCCAATGAAATTATATATTTCTGATGTATTCAAAATATATGCCCGTTTATACGTAATTCAAAAGTGGCACTTGGTATCCCTAAGGTATCAAACCACAACAAAAAAAAACGAAAATAGTTGTATCTCTATCCATTCAATCCAAGAAAATTTTCTAATTGAAATATTTACAATTTACAATAGACTGTGTATTTTCGCTACTAGCCATTGCAAAACAAGATTCAGCTTGCTCACAGCTATTGCTTCTAGATCATTATTTCTCCACAATACATTAAATTCTACTTAATTTAGGAGTGGGATGCAATTAAAAAAAAAAAACTTGGAAATTGAATTAAATTAGAATGCCTTTCCATGCAGGATCTATTCATTTCTCTCAAAATCGCTTTTCCCATATATTTATTCGAAGACCAAGTGTTACTACGACGTCTAAAAAGGTGTGACATTCATATCTTCGACCGTAATACGCAATTCAATTTCACGTAATCCAAAGGGAACATGTCTTCGAGGCACAGAACGCCTTTCCGCAATCATCGGGTTTGTTCCATTCTAATGGTGCACGAAAATTAAAATCAATTTTTCTTTCATGCTTGGGTATCTGCTCTATAAACAGCTGGTAATTTCATACGAGCGAACAGCTACTTACTTTTCCTTTAATTTTTATTTCAACTGTAGACACATTTTCACTGGAAGAGGAACTTGAAGTGGCAAAACTCTTAGATTGGGAGTCTTTGCTTGAACTTACCTAGAAAAGAACATTGCCGCGCACCATGCAATGGCCCCGTAAAAGGGCATTTCTCAACACAGATACATTACTACCCACCCAAAACTCTGAAGAAATTATTTAACGTTACGGTAAACAAAGGATTGTATTTGTGTGGGATAGTAGATAAGTTGTGGACCACTACTTACCGAGTCTTGGCCTAATTTCGAGTTCAAAGAACTGGATTTCGAGTCTGACGCTAAAGAATCCAAGCTGGCATGCTTTGAATGATTTCCTTCTGAACTCAAGAGATCGGAACTACCCTTTCTATCCATAATTTTCCATGGAATTCTAATCCTTCAATAAAAGCAATCGGATGCCAACCATGACATGTATCGATGTTTAGGGACGATATTTCAAATAGGGTCGACTAGGTCGAGATTAATCGAATATTTGAAACCTTTAAATTCGAAAATTTAAATACCTAAATTGAAATAGATCATAATGCCTAGATTAAAGATTGGAGAATAAGAACACACATTAATCACACACGATAAAAAAAGAAATGGTATTCATTTTTCTCTTTAAAGATTCTTTTTTTAACCGTGTATGTTCTCATTTTTATACCACGAATTACATTCTTATTTACAGCTGAATTGATCAACATCGGATAACAGACGACGGTAAGGTCGTCTCTGATGATGGTATCTTTGATACCGCAATATATATTAGACAGTTCTATTGTGCAGTTAATGTCCAATTTTCACGGTGCTTTGGAGTCCGTTTTCGTTTTGTTCTCAGCCTTGCCAGTCTGTCGACAGACATCGATGGTTCTTCAAGATCGGATAAAAGTAATGTAAAGACCCAGTCGAGTAATACCTTAAGGAGGAGTCATAAAGACTAGAATCTCTATAATATTTTCCAGCGCTAAAAATTTCTGATTTGTACTTCAAGTGAATAAATATTTTATTATTCCAACAATTGCCAGATTATAGCAAAAAAAGATATTTAATCTTCTTCTAGCAGCAACAGAGATACGCTACAAGAGAGTGGAACAGTCTTCGAATCTTTGCAAGGTAATTTTGTGATCCTTTTAATGGGTTTTATGATCTAGTTTGGGGGTCTCTTCCCAATTCATAGTACAAACTGTCAACTTTATGAATATTATAGACTAATAGTTTGTATAATATTGAATAAAAGATATTTGCTAAATATAAATTCTGATTTTATGGAATGAAATTAGTAGCATCTAGAAGTTAGGTTCCCGAAACAACTGATCACCTCCTTCAAAGAAACACACACTTAGCATACACTCATAATACAAGGACTGACTCACATGAACTAGAGGCAGGTTTGATAATTCAGGGTGTCCACTATCCAGTCATAAAGTCCCAAGGCATTCCACATCCACAACCAAGCATAATTTTGTCTAATTATCAGATGTGATTATTAGTCATTTAAGGTAACAGAAATAGTGACTAATAGTTCATAGATTCATTACGATCTTGTTTAGGTATCAGAGCTGGCCCTTGATACAGACAAGTAGGAAGGTAAAGAAGTATAGCTATACTAGAAAATGGATGAAAATTCTGACAAAAATGCTGATGTATATTGTTTCATTAAAATAATACACCTGAACAATATTTCCAGTAGTGAATATGTATGAACAGCATCGTTTCAATTTCACTGAGATTTTCCAGCTACAAACAGAGACTTCAACTAATGATAAAAACCCTTCAAGTAGAAAACAAATTCTTAACATACTCTATGAGTTAAATGGAAGAGGAGACTTTAAAGTCTCAATTTCGCCCAAAATAAAGACGTTATTTATTTATTTTATTCACTCCTTCTCTTGCCCAAACAGAAATTAGATACCCTTGGTTACAGCGACTCCATATGACCCCAAGTTGGATATTCATAATATTGCTAAAATATTACCAGCTAGCACAGACGACCTTTTGACCAAAAATTTATGTAAGCATTACATAAATTTTGGGTCAACAAGCAGGTCTGTGCTAGCTGGGTTATAATTAGAAAAAAAGTAGCACATCTAAGTCTCAAAAGTTTTAATTTTGTCACAACAACACTTATGGAAACATTTCTTCCTTTCAGAAAATTTTTAATCGAACTAATATGCAGCCCAAAACAAAATCCATGGAACCATCATTCGTAAAGGGTATAAAGATAGATTTTTTTCTAGGTTACCCACCAAATTCCCAGAGTTTTCCAGGATTTCCAATGAAATTATATATTTCTGATGTATTCAAAATATATGCCCGTTTATACGTAATTCAAAAGTGGCACTTGGTATCCCTAAGGTATCAAACCACAACAAAAAAAAACGAAAATAGTTGTATCTCTATCCATTCAATCCAAGAAAATTTTCTAATTGAAATATTTACAATTTACAATAGGGGAACAATATCTCCAAAATATACCAGCTGTAATTTCAATATTTTCCATTTTTTCGTAGTGCCATAACAAAACAAAATGATGTGTATAACTCCAGAATGTAAAATGCTTAACATCGATTAAAATTTTTTTATGTATAAAATTTCATATTACATCTCACAATTACATTTGTTCTTCTTTTACAAAAATAACCTAGATATACTGAGAAAGTATTTAGATATAGCAATTTCCCATTATTCATAATAATATTTTTTTAGTTTCAAGGAAAACGTATTGAATAAAATAGAATTTTAGTAATTGGAAGATAAAATTAATGTACAGAAATATTTAAATTAGAAATTAGATAAAAGGTTGAGCAGATGTTAGTAAAAATCTTCCTCAGCAAATTTAGCCTGTTGTGTATTTTTTACTTGCTCCTGGCCATTGTACATT
The DNA here is from genome assembly GCA_000376725.2 of Ladona fulva. Classification (NCBI taxonomy): domain Eukaryota; kingdom Metazoa; phylum Arthropoda; class Insecta; order Odonata; family Libellulidae; genus Ladona; species Ladona fulva. The sequence continues at coordinate 2,189,391 of KZ309230.1, read as the reverse complement.
TCAGCAACCTGTGAATACAAGATAACTCTGATAAGCACAGTTTATTCATGATTTACTTGACAAAAAGAAAGATGAGATAATGTAGGGAAACAACTGAAATTTTTTATTGATAAGCAAATATAGCCAAATATTTCTAACTTTGATCTAATCACATGAATATGACTAGATTACACTTGGTAGAGAACACATTGGTTAATTAAGTGTTTACCTGTTCAGCAGAAGTGGCATCTTCAGGTTTTTTATCATCTCTAACTCGTTTGAATCGAGGGAATCTCAAAGATATTCCTTTCTCGGGGTCAACCTAAAGTAATAGTAAAGAGGTAAGTCCAGAAATCAAATATAGCAACATTTCATAAAAACTAATAGTCTTCAAAACTGTTAATGTAAAAAAAGAATAACAACCTACAAACAAGGAACTTAAAAAAAAAAATAAAGAATTTGGTAGAAAACAGCTACTATTTAAAATCTGATGAGAATCAATCTAGGTAAATTTGTCTAGTAAGTTGATAAGAAAATTAAAAATAATACATTTTAAGAATTACTCAAAAAGTTTAGAAACAAGGAAAAAGGAATAACAAGTGTGAAAAATAGCAACATGACTGGGACTTGAACCCAGGTCTCCCCCTTTCCAGGCAGGCATTTTTGGGATCAGCCGCAGGACTTTATCCTGCTAAGTATTCAAACCTTTAAATAAAGAAAGAATAAACCTTTTAAAGAAATATAATACTTACCAAACCTATTGCAGCAAGATGTACAGGGGAAAGAGAAAGATCTGCACACTTAATTTCCCAAACAGCAGCTGGATCAAACCAATCTTTAGGCATAGGATTTAGATTTGGTGAGACAGAGTAATATGGACGTGGTTCATTAAGAACATGAGGTCGAAGGCTTTCAGATAGGGATGCCAAATCTGCCTCACTAAATCCAGTACCAATCTGGAATCAAGGCATATAAGTATATGAATATAACTAAATGCAACAAAAATTATACTTCTTTATAACCAGTAATACTGTATTACAATAGATACAGTATTTTCCCATTGATAACGAACATCTTTTGTACATGGCACACCCTCCACCTTTGTGTAATAATGAAAACATACAGATAATGCACAACCAATAGATACTGTACACTTTATAATGTATAATCCCATAGATGTACCATATACTCTCACATCTAAAATGCACCCGAATCTAAGATGCACTCATGTTTTGGAGATGACTTTGGTCAGTGATACCGAATTTATGATACTGCATTTTTAAACTGTGAATCGAAGACGACTGATTATTGGAAAATCTAAAAATGCAAAGAAGTCCACCTTATNCCACAAAGTCTTGCCAGAATCTATTGATAACAGCTAATATATAAATCACTATCTCTCAGCTCATAATTATGAACTTGAGAAAATGTTCCAATAAAATAGTCCACAAAATTGTGGCTAATTTATTACTGCAATTGATAATATGTCAATAACATTAGCAGTGATAGAGAGTAAAGATATATTTACCAGTATGTTTTTCTTTATTTTTAAATTTATATTTAAAAAAAATAACTTAGATTGAAATCTTTTCCTAAACAAAAGATATTTTGAAACATGGCAAACTGACTGAGTGAAGCATTACAACAGCTCCAGACATTGAAAATAACCTTGTATAAACTCTCACCTTCTTTTTCCGAGTGGCTAGCTTCTGGAAGGGTAATATGCACTTTTGCTCCACATCCCATGCAACTGCTTCACAATCCAAAATACATGTCTTCACAGAGCTCTCCTCCTCAACTTTCACTGTTTCACTCTCTTCCTTGTCTTTCACAACTTCCTCATCCACTTCCATTTCACTGTCATTTTTACTAACACTATCAACATCATCTTTTGCATCCTCATTGTCAGGCAAATCTTTACTTACTGACTTTTCACTTCCTAAGTCATCTTCCTTAGAATTCACATCATCTGACTTGGCTTCTGTCGAAGCCTTGGATTTTTCTTTTTCTATTTTCTCTTCCTCTTTATCTCTTTCACTACAAGTCCTAATACAGTTACGCAATCTTCCAATTACATCAGGATATTTTGATGTGTTGTCTTCCTGATTTCGGCTAAAAATTTTAACGCTCCCATCTTCCAATAGATGAATCTGAATAAAAGGAAAAGAACTAACTGAATAAATACAATTTAAGTTGTAAATGAGAATGACTTAAGAGGATTAATGCAAAACCATGTCTTAATTTACTCAATTTCATATGTCCTTACATAACATAAAGTACATAATAATAAAATGGCTAGAAGTAGCTACTAACCATTCGTCACTAGCTTACACTGTTCTGATCTAGGCTAATAAACGAACTTCAAATGCATCAGTTAACGACAAACAAATGAAATAGTGTGAAATGATTCATGCATCCATTCACGTACAAAAATGCATACATAAAAAGGATAATTCTTGAGCTAATAATATTACTTTGCTATCTTGATTAGATTTGATTGGCTACAACAAAAGTCCCACAAAATTGTTGAAAAAATCATAAAATAATGATTTGGAGTGGTTGTAATTTATCAGAGTTCAGATTTCTTAAACTTTTAATAACAAAAATTGGACAATGAACTTAATTTTTCCATTATTATGGCCTTCCACAAAGTAATGCCTTCGCATATTGAGTTTAATTATTCCATGTTATTCTCCCTGTTTAACCTCTATATCTTTAAATTAATTATCTGTAGTTTAAGTAAAGTAATGAGGTTATGAGAACGAGGTACCTATTTAAAATTTTTTTTTTACCATTTTACAACGAGCAGTTTTTTTTTTCAATGTCTGAATTTTATTGTATAAATAATGCGAGCATTACTGATGGGTATTTCTTTTTATTTGCATAGCAATGTTACCAACTGTGACTGCTACATTCCAATGAGGGTGAACATTATAAACTAAACATCACATTTCCTAGATTTATTACTCACAAACAAATAAATTACTAGCATACTATCAGAATGATGAGAGAGAATGTGAGTTGATTAAATAAATTTGTCGATTGAAACTAGAGAACTGTAAATCACTTCAAATCAATCAATCAATCAATTCCTTCAAATCAAACTGGAAAGAATTGAACATCTTATCATTTCTTTTATTACCAACATTATAATAAGGATCCATCTTTCTAATTTTATATTAGGATGTTGAATGGTGATACAAATGATTAATGCTGTAGCTAATATCATTTCTGTGAACTTCGTTCAATACTTAAGATGATTCCACAATTAGTTGACAGTAAGCACTCTTATGGAGCTTCATTTCCCATGTATTTCCCTGTAAGGAGCAGACCTGCGCCATCCTATGGGTGGAAGGGGTGTATCACACCCAGGGTGGCGGCATCTAAAAGGCAGCAATGGAAGCGTAGCCAATCATCATTATTATTACAACATTATTTGTTGCCTTCTAGGAAAGATTATGATGTGAAATTGAAGATTGGCAAACATTTAAAGGAAATAATTACAGATAACTTAAGAGAAGAAAGGAATATTTGTGCAGTGGATTTAATTGAAGAATAGGAATCAATAAAAGATTTTCTAGAAACAAGAACAAATTATCTTCAGGTTTTGGAGTATATATTTACACGAGATTTTATCCGAGTATTTCCTAATTCCTAAATATCTTTGTGTGTTTCACCGAAACTTCCAGATTTTCTTTTGTTCATTGGATATTGCTACTAAGATAATCAAAAGTAACGTGAACTATTAACTCACAAGGAAAATTTACTATGTCAGGTTACAGAACATGCATAATTAATTGTTACTGATGTATTGTGACCAATGTAAGCTGGGGAACAAGGTCATAAAACAATGATTTTTCAAAGTCTTAACTAATTTTTACCTGCAAATCAGAATATGAAAGGTTATAGTATATAATTTTAAGGGGCAGCAAATTATGTTTGCACCCGGGTGGCAGATAGGCTGGGCACGACTCTAGTAAGGAGCAAGGCTCATTGTTGCCAAATGTAACAAAACAGTAAATTTTATCATTTTAAAAACATTTTGATAAATAAATCATTTTGATAATCATATACTGGATAAATAAACAATGCATGAAATGGTGAACTTTATTTATCCATATCTTTAAAGTAAAATTTATAAAAATTATTTTCTTGCATTTCCCTGAGGAAAGACTAGTTTCCTAGTTTACCTTTATCACACTGTTGTAAGCAAGGCATTCTTTCATTCTGCACAATATTTACTTGGAACAATGTTCATGCATTACTTTCAGTGACAGGAAACTTTAATTTGTATATTATTTCACTTTTACACTTTTATAGCATGTATACGATCCTTTGAACAAAAATTTTCAAATTATGCACTCTAAAAACCAGTCAACAGCTAAATCTCATATCGAAAGAGATACCTCCACATATGATGCATATGAAATTTGAAAAAAAATTATTAAGTTTTCACTTTATTACTTAATACAATATTTGACATTCTTACTTCTAGCTTACCGGAATTTTGAATGCACCATTAGATTTCTTTCTAATATAAGACCGATGTCATTCTTGTGAAAAGCAAATATTTGATGTGTGAGATGAAAGTGGGAATATAATAAAATACTAAAGAGTACTGAGTGGTACATGTTGAGTGCACCTCTCAAACCGAAGCAGCTACGCAAATGCTTGCCTATATTATGATTATAGGTTAATGAAATGCTCCTTATTTAGATATACGAGGGTAAGGTGAAAAGTTCTCAACCTAATCTCCCTTGACTTCAACACACTTGGTCCAGTGTTTCTCCAACATCAGTATTCCTTCCCGGAAGTGAGAGTCTGAAAGGCTGTGAAAATATCCATCTACGGCCCACTCAACTTCTTCATTGGAAGTGAAGTGCTTCCCAGAAAAAAATTTCTTCAACTTTGGGAAAAGATGGAAGTCTGAGGGTGCTAAATCAGGAGAATAGGGGGGATGGCTGAGCAAATCATACCCCAAATCCCGTAGTTTTCCCATCACCAATGCACCTTTGTGAGCAGGTGCATTGTCCAGGTGAAAGATGATTTTTTTCTTCTTCAAGCCAGGCCTCTTCTCGCGAATTTTGGCATCCAGCTGGTCAAGAAGGTTGGAGTAATATTCGCCTGTAATTGTTCTGCCTTTTTTTAAGGTAATCAATTAACAGGATCCCTTTCGCATCCCAAAACACACAGGCCATGACCTTTCCAGCAGATGCAATTGACTTAGCTTTCTTTGGCGCTGAAGCACCGGCTTCCAACCACTGCTTCGACTGCTGTTTCGTTTCTGGTGTGTAGTGGTGTCTCATCCATGGTGATGAGATCGCCACACTAAATCTGTCGGTGCCCTCTTGAATCGGTCGAAACATTGCTGCAAAAATTGCTTGCGCATTTGCTTTTCATCGGCATTCAGCAAATACGGCACCCACCTTGCGCAGAGCTTTCCCATCTCCAATTCTTTGTGCAAGATGTTTCGCACCCTTTCTTGCAATATCCCCACGGCCTCAGCTATCTCACTCACCTTCACCGCCTATTATCCAACGCCATATCGTGCACCTTTTCAATGGTTTCCAGTGTGGTTACGGTTTTGGCCGTCCTTCACGTGGGCCATCTTTGAGGGATGTGCGACCACGTTTAAATTCAGCTGCCCACTTTTTAATGGTTGACATTGAAGGAGTAGAGTTCCCGTACACTTTCGTCAACTTCAGATGAATTTCCTTAGGGGTTAATCCATCCAAAACGAAGAATTTTATGAATGCACGATATTCAAGTTAATCCATTTTAACGCACAATATTGTCAACTAAATGTGGAATGCACTAGGGTCCATTTCTGAAATTAGTCTTAGACCAGTTCTGAAAGAAATTTTTGCAAGCACTTCCAAAATTTAAAATTGGAGCAGTAGACTTTAACCAAATGCAACCAACTCTAAATCAATTAAATCATAGGTTTATATTTGGTTCCAAGATGAAAAGTAATATCTGAGAGATAATTTAAATTTCTTTAGGAATACAAAGACTGAAAAAAGTATCAGTTATTTTCTTTTAAATACCTTTTTTAAAATAACAAGATCTTTTTACTTGAATTAATTTCCAGTGTAGGTAACTCCTCTGCCATGAAATTCAAATATCTAAGGATTACATAATTTCTTATTCAAAACATTGATGTTTTGATTGATTGATTTTGTACATATTTGATTGATGAAGAAAAGCATTGATGTAAAATTATAAAATATTTATATTTACCTTGCAAATACTCTGGTATGTTTCACTGTCTGGGTCATAACAGGCGAGAAGGAATCCACCGTAATTACCAGTACGCTTCCCCTTACCAGCATAGCCACCAATTACCACCAGATCTAAGCTGTCTCCTATTCACCATGGTAAAAGAGAATATTTTATTTATTCCACAATTACATGAACTAGATTTTCTAACATAGGACACAAAAATTAGAGATTAAAAATGTAATAATTGCATCTCATAAACTACCAACATAAAATACTATTAATAGTATTAAAATAATTATGATTCAAACAAGAATTATTCTTTGGCTAGAAACTCATTGACAATGTTATAAAGTAAGTAAGAAAGCCTTAAGCTCAATCCTAAACATACTACAGTGATATCTTGCTAGATAAATTTAAAATTTCTCCATAAGTCAGCTCATTTCTTGAAATTCTCATGTATCGGAAATAATGAAACCCCCTTTTGTTAAGGCCCCAAAATTACCTGTTTCCCAGCAAACTAACCCTTTTTAATGCATTGTTAATCAAAATAGAAAGTGGAACAAACACCATGAGAATAGGTACCATATGTCCAACTAATATGAAGATGCATTGATTCAAGTGATGCTGTGTGATAGGCACCCTCTTAGAAGAAAACCCCAGAGTATCTGGGTAAACAAAGTGCTTCTTTTCACCCATGTATGAAGTTACATGCACGTATTTCAATGCAAATGTTCATAAGCACTGGCTCATACAGCAAGATTGATTGTGTGGGATTTTTGGGGGAAATAAAAGCAGATTAGGGTATTTCTAACGAGACATTGCTTTGAGAAATTTTTAGAAAATCTTAGCTCATTTATCCAGCATCTCATATTTAAAGGCACTCACCTAAGGATGTACCATTATAAAGGGTTTTACATTTATGATACTATCAGATAAGCAGTCGTATATTTTAAATCATGCAACAATAGGAGTTTTTGTGGAATATGTCGCAAATGAGAGACATGGATGGGTAGAGATTCTGGTTCAAGAAAATTTTCCCGAGAATCAGGAAATTTCTTGTCTTGAGTCCGAGGAAATATTACCTTGAGGCATTGAGACCTTTACAAACAAGTGAATTTATATAGATTAATTTCATTGCAACTTCTTGGATTATGGCTGGACAATGGCATAGCACATAAGCTATAGATGATTCCACATTTAGTTGACAGTATGCAATCTTATGGAGCTTCATTTCCCGTGTATTTCCCCATAAGGAGCAAGGCTCAATGTTGCCAAATGCAGCAAAACTTTAAATTTTTGATTAAATAAATCATTTACAATGCATAAATAGACGATGCATGGAATAGTGAACTTTATTTATCCATATCTTTTAAAGTAAAATTTATAAAAATTATTTTCTTGTATTTCCCCGAGGAAAGACTATTCTCCGAGTTTATCTTTATCACGCTCTTGTGAGCAAGGCTTTCTTTCATTCGTCACAAAATTTACATGAAACAATGTTCATGCATTACTTTCAGCGACAGGAAACGTAAATTTGTATATTATTTCACTTTTACACTTTTATAGCATGTATACCATCCTTTGAACAAAAATTTTCAAATTATGCACTCCAAAAACCAGTTGCTAGCTAAATCTTGTACCGTAAGAGATACCTCTACATATGATTCGTATGATATTTGAAGAAAAGTATGAAAATATTTTTGGCGAAGGAATTAGGACAATATCTTGATAACAAAGGCATTTGTGAAATTTTCAATTTACGAGGTTGTTCCGCGCGGCAAAATTCCACAGCCTCGCCCGTGACTGCCTGCTTTACTGTGGTAAGTGTAGAGGAGGAATTAACTCTTCCATGGAAAATCGTAAAAAATGACCTCGTACTTTATTTTAAGTTTGAAAATTTTTATGCTTACATTGAAGAAACCCTTACTGGCTATTTGCAGCCCAGAAACAATTTTTCTTTGTGAGTTATTTATTTTCCAACTTACAGGAACTTTTGCAAAACTCGGCGAACATGGATGCTTTTTAAGTGTTACAAGTTTTGAACAGAAAAGGATGAAGATCTAATTCTTTCAATTATTAATATAGATTGAATGTGTCATAAGAAATGTATACATCAAGTCGTTAAAATTTAAAGTTTAAAAATTTGTGTAAGTTTTCTATTGGTTGCTCAATACAACATTTGACAACTTTCCTTCTAGCTTACCGGAATTTAAACACACCGTAAGATTTCGATGTATTTCCTGTGAAAAGCAAATGTGATATGGCAGTGGGAATATTATGATATACTGAATAGTACTGATCTGTACATGTTGAGCGCATGCATCAATCCCAGGGTATCTGCTACAAAAACGCTTACAAATGCTTTATTTTAAGGATTTTGCAATATCTTTGTTACTCAACCTGAACCAGAGTTAAATCCTCAGCAAAAAAAAAAACATTTTTACGTCCCGACAATTTCAGCAAATTTAGAGTTCGGCTTCTGAGATTGAAATTTTTCTTAAAATAACAGATATACTGCCATGTATCACCCATTAAATTAAACAACTATAGCGAGCAGGAAACATGCTATAATTGCAACTAACTATAATCAAATAGCAGAATACATAATGGACTTAAGGTTCCAAAAAAATTGATATACACATTTAACTTAAACAGCCATTACTTGTGAATGAATTATATTTGTAAATACTCACGTAGTTGCAGAAAAAGAATGGACTCCAAAACTGAATTCAACTGAAATTAAATTCACTCCTTCCATTACCTACCTATACTACTATCCTCCAAATAATCCTTTTTAAGTTTCAGCCAATTTCTCGATCTCCTTGCGATTTGATACGTCGCATCCACACATAGAGTCTTCACCATCAAACCCTCACAATTCCCTAAAATGACCATAAGATCAGTTCATGCAATTAGAAAGGGTAGAAAAACATCTAAATAAAATTAAGATAAAAAATAAAACAATATAAATATGCATATGCAAAAACAGATTCTTTAATGAAATCCATTCATTTGCAAGAAACTTCAGACACATTTTTTAAAAATATAATGCTTCGCTCTCACTGATATTACTTACTACTTATTTAAAAGATTTTATCTTTTACTCAACAACAACTTCTTTAAAACACACAGGAATAAATGTTGTTTCCTAAATTTTCACTTTTCAGTAAAATCCAAAACCAGAATGGAATCAAGAGAAAAAAATGCATTCACCATTATAAATAGTTATTTGAAGCAAAAGAAATCTCCACAAAAAAGCTATCAATTATACAGATAATTCAAAATATTTTAAAGAAACAGGGTCCAACATAACTTGTTAGGAAATTAAACACATTTAAATGTTAAATTTAACCCTGCCGAAGTTAGATATATTTATTCCTGCTTAAACTACCCTTAGATGCTAAAATCAGATTTACCCCACGCTCTGGAAAAAAATCATTGCACATTTCTTAAATGCCCTGAAAGCTATTATAAATACAGTATTTTAAATTTCTCAGGTCAAATAATCCTATGAAGCATGTGAAGTGACCCTCCCTTGTAAGGTACTTGGATGGGGCAGGCCTCTTCCAACATCAGCACTCAGAAGAGCAAACTATGCCATTCAAATCCTTATCATTCATTTCAGCGCCGTAGGTCAGGGTGTATTCCACAGTATTGCAGCAGAAAATCTTAGTTTCTGCCTGTTCCTCAGCACATGAGGAAATTAGTCTACACTACCATAAAATATCAGTTGAAGATACGAAGTTGATGACTTGATATTCCCAAGCTTTAACAGCAGGTTAACACTTTTCAAGATGTAGCATGAAATTATGCTCAGTAGCCAAAGGGCTTAACTACACTTTTCCCTCAAATTATGATTCTGGATGGGAGGTTCCATTCCAGAGTTATCCTTACAAATATATTGGGTTTGAAATTGCAGTGCAACACTGAAAATTTGATACGCTATTTAATTAGAATCAAGAATATGAGAGAAACATAAAAAAGTGAAATTACCTTTTACAGCTTCTTCAAGGAAAGCTTCAACTTCCTCCGTTGAAGTAACATCCATCGAATTAGCAAATTCAAACTGGCCAGGTACAGTTTTAAAGTGACTCCTTAATAGGTGTCGACGTTTAGACAGAGGTTCTGAGACAAGTGATCTTCCATTGAGGTAAAGCAGATCGAACATAAAAAGACACACTTGTACTTTTATCTCAGATTCACTGGCATCCTATTGATTTAAATAAAAGAGACAGTAATTAAAATCAAAAAATTGAACCAAAGCATATAATCTTCCAGAAGATATCAACAAATTCCACAAATATATGATCATAAACATAATATGCAAGAAATACAGTACTCATATGAACCTAAGAGGAACATTGTCTTACAATGTCTTTTACCTTTCTGGATTATTTGTTAGATTCCTGCAAATACAGTATTTAATAACATATATGCTTATTCCATGATAACAGAATGTTAAAAACTTCAAGGGGATTAAAGTTTAACAAGTGATTTTGTCTTCCAAGCCAGTTGCCTTTCTAAGTCAAATTGGCTTTTAAAAGATTAAGATAAAAGTTTCCCAAACGTGAAGCATTAATGGTTTTTTTAATGTAATGTCAACAATAACATCTGCACCAGGAATCTATTTATCATAACGAGACAGATTCAGGGGATTTTCAAACAACATAACTAAAATAAAATCTCAGCAACTCTGTTGCTTGCAGCATATGTAGAGTTTTAAAAAAGCTTGAATTTTCACAAAATAAAACAATAAACAATCACAGCATGAGCCATTTGGATTAATAAAAGGAATAATAAAAAAATTCAATAAACAGCTAATATCAAACTGAGAAATGAAAATAGACCTTTACCCGTACCACATAACGTTATGTGGTATGGGTAAACATCTATTTTCATTTCTCAGTTTGTTATGGCTTCCTACCACAAAGTCTTGCCAGAATCTATTGATAACAGCTAATATATAAATCACTATCTCTCAGCTCATAATTATGAACTTGAGAAAATGTTCCAATAAAATAGTCCACAAAATTGTGGCTAATTTATTACTGCAATTGATAATATGTCAATAACATTAGCAGTGATAGAGAGTAAAGATATATTTACCAGTATGTTTTTCTTTATTTTTAAATTTATATTTAAAAAAAATAACTTAGATTGAAATCTTTTCCTAAACAAAAGATATTTTGAAACATGGCAAACTGACTGAGTGAAGCATTACAACAGCTCCAGACATTGAAAATAACCTTGTATAAACTCTCACCTTCTTTTTCCGAGTGGCTAGCTTCTGGAAGGGTAATATGCACTTTTGCTCCACATCCCATGCAACTGCTTCACAATCCAAAATACATGTCTTCACAGAGCTCTCCTCCTCAACTTTCACTGTTTCACTCTCTTCCTTGTCTTTCACAACTTCCTCATCCACTTCCATTTCACTGTCATTTTTACTAACACTATCAACATCATCTTTTGCATCCTCATTGTCAGGCAAATCTTTACTTACTGACTTTTCACTTCCTAAGTCATCTTCCTTAGAATTCACATCATCTGACTTGGCTTCTGTCGAAGCCTTGGATTTTTCTTTTTCTATTTTCTCTTCCTCTTTATCTCTTTCACTACAAGTCCTAATACAGTTACGCAATCTTCCAATTACATCAGGATATTTTGATGTGTTGTCTTCCTGATTTCGGCTAAAAATTTTAACGCTCCCATCTTCCAATAGATGAATCTGAATAAAAGGAAAAGAACTAACTGAATAAATACAATTTAAGTTGTAAATGAGAATGACTTAAGAGGATTAATGCAAAACCATGTCTTAATTTACTCAATTTCATATGTCCTTACATAACATAAAGTACATAATAATAAAATGGCTAGAAGTAGCTACTAACCATTCGTCACTAGCTTACACTGTTCTGATCTAGGCTAATAAACGAACTTCAAATGCATCAGTTAACGACAAACAAATGAAATAGTGTGAAATGATTCATGCATCCATTCACGTACAAAAATGCATACATAAAAAGGATAATTCTTGAGCTAATAATATTACTTTGCTATCTTGATTAGATTTGATTGGCTACAACAAAAGTCCCACAAAATTGTTGAAAAAATCATAAAATAATGATTTGCAGGAGGAATTCCTTTTGAAGACCAAGACTTTATTGAGAAAAATATTATTTAACACCTATTCTAAAACTGTGGAATAATTAGCAGAAAACTTTCAACCATTCAGTGAAAGTTAAAATATAAACGAATAGACCATGTTAACTGAGTTCGATACTCGATTTAAGAGATCCCTTTTCACGTAAAGTAAACACGAAGAAACTTTGACAAAAGCATTACTTGAAATTTGCTTTTTGCCATAAGTAAAATAACTACTTTTTGTGTTCTGAATTTGAAAGCCTGAACCATGACTTAATCTAAACCTCCTATTGCATTAGTGCCACAACATTAGAATTTGTAAGCAAATCTACATATTTGTTTTCTTTTGCAATAGTAATTTATTGTTTAACATGCACATTCAATGTGTAGTGGGGTTACCAGATAGGTCTTGGAGGCTATAGAAATGAATTCTCAGGGGTAGTCAATCGAGAAGAGATCTAGTCAAAGAAGAGGCTTGTTTTTCACTACTTCATCTGTTGCTTGAGTACTGTTAAGCAGGGTGAAATCCACACAAAAAGTGTTTGATCCCGGAGCTAGAGCATGGGCCAAGTAGACTTGCTTGTTTTGTTAAGGAATATAGGTTCAATAGCAGAGTATCAGAGATAATCAAAACCCTCTGCTGGGGAAATCTTAAGGATAGAAGAAACAAGTATAGGCATAAACTAAATGAGATATCTTTAAGCTGCAATTTACATACAGAAATACCTATCTTTGTGAATCCCATTCTCAGTGAATGCAATTTTCAAATCCAGACATCAAAGAAAATTTACAAGATTATAGCAAAACTGAACAGCTACTATTGGTTTTTCAGATATTTTCACTTCTGAAGATGGCAATGTAGTTGCCAAAATATGTATTATGTAATGAGCATAATAACCTAGCAAAGGACAACTGGTTAGAATTTCCTATTAGTTAGTTTACTTGCAAACTATGGCTCTCTGGAGCTAGTTTTTCAAAAATCTAAGGGAGTTAAATGCTTTTGAGCCTTGCAGTGATGATATTAGTGAAAAAAGGAATGTATGAGGGTATGCTCAGGAGCATATGCGCACAAAACTATAAAGCCTGATGGATGGTGATGGGCAAACCAACAGCTAAATAGATAACAGAAAATAGATGAGTTTAGATTTGGTTATATCTGGCTTAGCCATCAAGAGGCAATCATGATACAATCGTGGCAAAGAAAAGAGCAATTTTGGTGACGTATATGCATAAACGCTTACACATGAGAAGCCCCAACACGAGAGCTACCCTCTTCAACCAGTGAGTTGGTGTACATGGCTGAAAGCAAAGGCTGATGTGAAGTTAAGGCAGAAACAACCAATTCACGGTGAGGTAATAAAAGCTAAACATTCTGTGTAAGTTTTCCTAAACAAGAATTAATGGTTAGAAAGACGTTTGAGAGAATTTAAGCCACTTACAGTAATGAAATCCTACATTTGTTAATTTGAAAATACACCCCTAAAATTACTTTCAGCAGACTGAAGATAGAGAAATTTGTTGAATATATTGTAACTAGTGTCTTTAATGATGGTGTCAATTCTATACTACAAATTATGAATCAAATGCATATTGTTGCCTGAGATTTTGCAGCAAGTGGGAGGGGGACCAATACTACAAGAGGTTGGCTACAGACTAGTGCAGGTTTTCACATAAATAGATAGAACTAAATAGATAAGCATAAAAATGTCCAGCAAACACTCTGCTGAAGATAAGAAGGCACCATATTATGGTACAGGAATCAACCTATAAGGTTATTATAAAGAATTTAGCTCATAATTATGAACTTGAGAAAATGTTCCAATAAAATAGTCCACAAAATTGTGGCTAATTTATTACTGCAATTGATAATATGTCAATAACATTAGCAGTGATAGAGAGTAAAGATATATTTACCAGTATGTTTTTCTTTATTTTTAAATTTATATTTAAAAAAAATAACTTAGATTGAAATCTTTTCCTAAACAAAAGATATTTTGAAACATGGCAAACTGACTGAGTGAAGCATTACAACAGCTCCAGACATTGAAAATAACCTTGTATAAACTCTCACCTTCTTTTTCCGAGTGGCTAGCTTCTGGAAGGGTAATATGCACTTTTGCTCCACATCCCATGCAACTGCTTCACAATCCAAAATACATGTCTTCACAGAGCTCTCCTCCTCAACTTTCACTGTTTCACTCTCTTCCTTGTCTTTCACAACTTCCTCATCCACTTCCATTTCACTGTCATTTTTACTAACACTATCAACATCATCTTTTGCATCCTCATTGTCAGGCAAATCTTTACTTACTGACTTTTCACTTCCTAAGTCATCTTCCTTAGAATTCACATCATCTGACTTGGCTTCTGTCGAAGCCTTGGATTTTTCTTTTTCTATTTTCTCTTCCTCTTTATCTCTTTCACTACAAGTCCTAATACAGTTACGCAATCTTCCAATTACATCAGGATATTTTGATGTGTTGTCTTCCTGATTTCGGCTAAAAATTTTAACGCTCCCATCTTCCAATAGATGAATCTGAATAAAAGGAAAAGAACTAACTGAATAAATACAATTTAAGTTGTAAATGAGAATGACTTAAGAGGATTAATGCAAAACCATGTCTTAATTTACTCAATTTCATATGTCCTTACATAACATAAAGTACATAATAATAAAATGGCTAGAAGTAGCTACTAACCATTCGTCACTAGCTTACACTGTTCTGATCTAGGCTAATAAACGAACTTCAAATGCATCAGTTAACGACAAACAAATGAAATAGTGTGAAATGATTCATGCATCCATTCACGTACAAAAATGCATACATAAAAAGGATAATTCTTGAGCTAATAATATTACTTTGCTATCTTGATTAGATTTGATTGGCTACAACAAAAGTCCCACAAAATTGTTGAAAAAATCATAAAATAATGATTTGCAGGAGGAATTCCTTTTGAAGACCAAGACTTTATTGAGAAAAATATTATTTAACACCTATTCTAAAACTGTGGAATAATTAGCAGAAAACTTTCAACCATTCAGTGAAAGTTAAAATATAAACGAATAGACCATGTTAACTGAGTTCGATACTCGATTTAAGAGATCCCTTTTCACGTAAAGTAAACACGAAGGTAAAACACGAAGAAACTTTGACAAAAGCATTACTTGAAATTTGCTTTTTGCCATACATTAAAGCATGTAACTAAGTAAAATAACTACTTTTTGTGTTCTGAATTTGAAAGCCTGAACCATGACTTAATCTAAACCTCCTATTGCATTAGTGCCACAACATTAGAATTTGTAAGCAAATCTACATATTTGTTTTCTTTTGCAATAGTAATTTATTGTTTAACATGCACATTCAATGTGTAGTGGGGTTACCAGATAGGTCTTGGAGGCTATAGAAATGAATTCTCAGGGGTAGTCAATCGAGAAGAGATCTAGTCAAAGAAGAGGCTTGTTTTTCACTACTTCATCTGTTGCTTGAGTACTGTTAAGCAGGGTGAAATCCACACAAAAAGTGTTTGATCCCGGAGCTAGAGCATGGGCCAAGTAGACTTGCTTGTTTTGTTAAGGAATATAGGTTCAATAGCAGAGTATCAGAGATAATCAAAACCCTCTGCTGGGGAAATCTTAAGGATAGAAGAAACAAGTATAGGCATAAACTAAATGAGATATCTTTAAGCTGCAATTTACATACAGAAATACCTATCTTTGTGAATCCCATTCTCAGTGAATGCAATTTTCAAATCCAGACATCAAAGAAAATTTACAAGATTATAGCAAAACTGAACAGCTACTATTGGTTTTTCAGATATTTTCACTTCTGAAGATGGCAATGTAGTTGCCAAAATATGTATTATGTAATGAGCATAATAACCTAGCAAAGGACAACTGGTTAGAATTTCCTATTAGTTAGTTTACTTGCAAACTATGGCTCTCTGGAGCTAGTTTTTCAAAAATCTAAGGGAGTTAAATGCTTTTGAGCCTTGCAGTGATGATATTAGTGAAAAAAGGAATGTATGAGGGTATGCTCAGGAGCATATGCGCACAAAACTATAAAGCCTGATGGATGGTGATGGGCAAACCAACAGCTAAATAGATAACAGAAAATAGATGAGTTTAGATTTGGTTATATCTGGCTTAGCCATCAAGAGGCAATCATGATACAATCGTGGCAAAGAAAAGAGCAATTTTGGTGACGTATATGCATAAACGCTTACACATGAGAAGCCCCAACACGAGAGCTACCCTCTTCAACCAGTGAGTTGGTGTACATGGCTGAAAGCAAAGGCTGATGTGAAGTTAAGGCAGAAACAACCAATTCACGGTGAGGTAATAAAAGCTAAACATTCTGTGTAAGTTTTCCTAAACAAGAATTAATGGTTAGAAAGACGTTTGAGAGAATTTAAGCCANTTAGGAGTCAATATCGATCTCCTGCTTTATGTGAGTCGACGTAAACCAAATCAAAACACGGTAAATTCGTGCACATCCATGACTCGGTCATCTTCACACCTTTGTGGAACAATGACCAGGAGTCACAGAAAAATCAAACTTTTAGCAGAAATGTGGTTTATAGTCGTGAAGCAAAATCCGAGTTCCTGAGATCCGACTATGATTTATTGACCTTTGATAAGCGTCTGAATTAAAAATCGATCTCCTCCTACAAATTTGATCCTACGCTGTTGAAATTGACATGACATGAATTATACCAATAAAAGCTCAGAATTTAAAGACCAACATGATGACAGAGGCTAAAACCTGATAGAAAATAGCTCATTCTCCGCATTTGTTTTACAATGAACTTAAGTTTTAGCATTACATTATACATAACTACTAAAATTTTATTTTAATTAAAATCATTTTGTCAATTTAAATACACACCAGATTTAACTGCAGAAGGTGAACCATCTTCAGATTTAGGAGATGAACTGCCTGGAGAGTGCTTCAGCTTATTTTTCCCACTTGCAGGATCTGGTATGTCTTGCATTGGAATTCTGGGACTGAAAATAGCAATATGTTAAACAAATATTCTGGGTGACCAAATGAATCAAATGTGATTTTTACAGAATATGACAACCAAAGAGACCCAAAGGAATGGGTCTCATCTTAAGAGTAATTTTTAATTTCAGCTACAACTCTCTGCTAAGTTGTAAACTATAATTTGTTATAGTGGAAGCAATTATTA
>KZ309230.1:2156713-2171831 GCA_000376725.2 Ladona fulva | reverse complement strand
AACAACCCATCCCTTTGACTACTAAGACAATTGTTGTATTTGATTTCATAAATTATCCCATATAAATACATGAGGATAATCAGTTCTTATATTTTTCTATAAGAAATGTATGAAAAGTAGGCTTTCATGACTTGAAAACAATAGAATAAATATCATAAATAATTTTAAGAAATATATTGAGTTTTTATGATCTTACAACAGACTGTTTCTGGCTTAAGAGGACCAGATATATACGATAATAGATATATTTAAACTCAATTAAGTTCCATCTTGCTTGACAGGGGCATTTACTAGTTTATTATGAAATGTAAATCTTTGAATAACTGAATAAAAGAACAAACCTGAGCCCTTTCTCCATCATATTTATATTCACAAGTAAAGGAAAGTGCATCAAATCGTGACAGAACTTCACTGACACCCTTTGTTGGCAGTGCTAACATTGGCTTAGGAGGAAGGCCTGGGGAAAGCTGGCACCGTTCTGGAAGGACCTCAATTCCTCCATCTAACAATGCCTCAACCAAACGTTCAAATGAAGGACATTCACTGAAATGTTAAAAAGCAAATTAAAATAAATTACAATACTCTGAAAATAATAGAGATTGTAGAATTTTATAATATAATAAAAAAGGAGTTACTGCAACAAAAATGCACAAATATAATAGCTAATACAACTTTTTCATTGTTTTTTTTGGAAACACTTTAAAAGAAGCAAGTATCTTGGTTTCAAGAGTAATTTAGCAACACTACATCATGTAAAGCTTATGTATTTCTGTTTCACATACAGCAGAATTGCCAATTTTAATTGAAAGCAATAAGAGCAAGAATATCAAACAATAACAATGGACGAATACACACGACCATTCCCTAGCCGGGATTCAAACCTAGGACCTTGGATTTGGAGTACTAGCATGCAAGCACACCAACCACTCCAGCACCACAGCCATATAATTTGAAATGTACTCACCAGTATGCAGTTTTGATGTACAAAGCATTTGCATCAACCTTTGATTTGAACGCTTCAGTGCTGTGACCCTTGGAGGAATCAATAATTGGTGGTGGAAACTCATTGCTTTTTTGAGCAGGAGGAGAGAGTGTGCAAGCCAGTGCTAGGGCCTTCACATGCAAGAATAAAAATTATTAACATTTCAATATTAAAAAGTAACTGTGAAGCTTCAGAATTCAACTCTACAATGGTAAGGAACTATATATAATACACTTTGAATAAACACAATTCTAGATTCTCAATCCCTCGCAGGATGATGTTTAACTATACATAGATTAATACCTATAAAATTCTAAGATTAAACAGCCATGCTCTTTGACTATCACATTTTTCTAAATATGAATTGAAGTCTAAAATCACCAAACGTACAAGACAAAAAGCATGCATATTTGAAGTTACACTGATTCTTGAAGATAAGGTGCAATATAAATTCGATATTGGAAGGTGTGACTTCGTGGAAAGACATTATGGAATGAAAACACTTTGTATTTTTCCACAGGAAGACAGGTTCCCGTGGAAAATACAAAATGTTTTCATTCTATAAGGTGCAATATAGTTAAACTTATCTCACCTACATACAGGTATGACTGTTTCAATACTCAATGTCTATGTAAGTACCCTGCAAGCCACATTTCAGAATGTGGCAGAGGGTGCATGCACCATGACTCCACTTCCCTAATCAATTATTTTCACATATCCTTCAAAAGGAAAAAAATGAATTCCTGAATTGATTTGTTCTAGCATCTATTTCCCTGATACTCCTTACAGTATCAGAACAGCCTATGTAACATGGAGGATGCATATCGATGACAAAGCAATTTAGCCAACCTCTCCAATACTTTCAACCAACTTACCTGTAAAACAGACTGCTCAGCAAGACCAACCCGAAGTTTTCCAGATAGAGAGCGTACTAAGTACCGCATTTCTGGGCCACGGCATGCGACAAAAAGAGTCACAATACGATACAGTTTCTTGGACATAGACTGAAAGGAAAACATACAACTGTTACTTAAATTGATGATTAAAAAAACCATAAAAAACTGAATTAAATTCTATAAAAATAAGAAAAACTCTAAATCAAAAATAAAACATTTTAATACAGTGGCATATGAAATGCAACACGATTCCACATAGAATAGATTTTTCCTATGTGAGATGGCCAACCAGTTGTTCTGTGTAAAGAAAACATTCTCTAATTGCTGCTATCATCTGTAGGGGTAATTTGCATAAAGGTGTTCTAAATCAAAGGAGCAGTCTCTTAAAATCCTATTAGCTCAATCGGATCCTGATTGGTACTGTATAAACCACAAACCTAGACATCTTGAGTCTATTGAAAGGTGAGATATTTAGAAATTTTTCAAGAGATCAGTATGGAACAGAAAAGATAGGGGGTGAGTTTAAAGGAAGAATAGGAGAACAAAGAGTAAAAATGCAGTTCAATACATTGATTCCTAGAAATATAATATAGAAAATTTCAAACAATGTATAACATTCCCCATTATAATGGCAGATTATCAAAGGGGAACACATCAAAGTCCAGCGCTGCGATTTTGAAACTTTCTGATATGCATGGAATGAGACAGCTTCGTCTGAACGGTGTTGCATGATTTACATATTCAACTCACTTGCTCGACAACATTCTCATCAATGTGCATGCGTATTGATGAGTATAGGTAGTCTGCTAGGCAAGCTTACAACTGTTATGATTCCCATTACTTCGTAATATTATCAATGGAAGAGAGTGCCAGCTTAAATATTCTTGCATAATTATCAGTAAATATTTATTGAAGCAATTTAGTGTAGAATTGGCAGATGGATCACTTCCAAAAATCTAATACAATGATTGAATCTCTGCATTACGGTTGTATACATTGAATTGATCCATGTTTTATACATAAAAATTAAGATTATTAGATCAATTTGAGAACTTATTACGATATCGCAAAGCCAAAAAGAATCTACATGAGTAGGATTCACCTGTCCATAACATAAATGTATTATTATCTACAATTATTGCGGTTGCCGCTAAATTTCACTCCAAGTAAAATAACACACAAGGTAAATCCAACAAATTCACTGGATTCCGAATAATCCTTGCAGGCTGCCCCAGCTAAGGTTTTGAAACATCCGATAGATAGATGAAATATACTCGGGTAACCTAAAAAAAACTACTGAATATATTTAGCTGACACAGCAAATGGATTTACAGAATCCCGAAAGGTTCTACGGACCTCCATTTCACTTCTCCAATTTGTCCACGTACATCCTCGCTGCAGGCAGATGGACCGTCATGTTTCTTGTTTACGCGAAGGATTCCACCTACCTCTTGGTAGATGAGAACAATTCCGCTACCTGTGGAATCTCATTCCATCCGGTACAGGAATTCTGAGATTTAAAATCGCTAAAGCGATTCCATATGGAAAATGTGCCAAGATGGCCAACAATTCCACTCAAAACTGTATTCCATTCATGACGGAATAGTTTTAAAATCGCAGCCTAGGTCTATATTATTTTCAATCCGACAGTACTTTAAGGAGAAAATGTGGAAAATAGATCGAGCAGACAAACCATCATTCTTTCAAATGTTTAAATTTCATTTTTGTAGAATAAATAGTTTTTGCAAAAAAATGTCGGGCATTACTTTTTGGCCAACCCTCATAAAAATGGAATGAATAATTCTAGTGGAGTTATAACAAAAAAAAACTTACAGAGTGTCCTGACAGGGATGCAACAGCCTTCAATTCATTCATGACTTTGTTCACAGTAAGTCTTTGACTGTTGGCCATGCTAACAAAAGATAATTTGCTCTGACTTCCACGTGCACCCTCAGCAACTAATCCAAGATCACCTTTACGAACTGCTTCCTCCTTTACTCCTGATAGGGTTCTTCCGGTGCTCTGAGCAATGGCTCGCATCAAAGTAGTTTCAGCTACTCCCAACTCCAAGCCTAAATGAAATTGCCTTAGCTTTAATCTTTATTTATAATTAAATCTAAAGCTCCATCTTCATATTCAAAAATGAAAATAGTTATTTGTTATTATTACACAAAAGTTTAATGCATACAACCAGCATAGTCATGCCTCCATCAAGTGACTCTGGTCAAACACAATAGTGTGTGTGTGTACATATACATTTATATACACACACACTCAAAAAAGAGAAAGGAGGGAGAAAGTAAGAGTGGAAGCCATAACAGTACAAGGCAGAGGACAAAGCAAATGGTAGAGGTTCAAAAGTTCCAAAGGAAAGGGAAAACATTTGAGAAGTGAGGAAGGAGGTAAGGAAGGAAAAATGGATGAATAACAGGTATTCATTAGTACAGTAGTGGGAAAAGTGTAAATGGTGGAGGATGTGAAAATTCTTAAAGAAGAAGGTTTGAAGACCTTTTGAACAGGATTGAAGATTGAAAGGTGAAAAATCAGCAGCATGGTTATTATGAATTAATGATTGGCAAAATGAAGAGATTGAGTGGATTTTTGTTCTTGAAGGCTTCCTGATGTTATTTACATTTGGTCAAGATGTCCACTCAAAGGTAAATGTTACTACAACCAGAGCAGTGAATTCTGTAAATACCTAGCTTATAAAGGGGTCAACTCAATGTTTGCCATTGCACAAAGAATATCTGAGATTTCTGTGGTTGTAGTAAATACACAAAATTCAGAATTGGGGAATACAATAGAATACAGTACAAGAATTTACAATTAAAATTGAATTGACCCATCTTGGAAAATTCAAAGGGATAGTGTGGGGAAAATTATACATCAGATTTGGAGCTATTTCTCTTATGGTGGGTAGTTTATTTCAAAGGGAATGGAGATGAGCATTATTACAGGTAAGGGTAAAACTGCTGGTAAAAAGTCCAAAAGGTGTTTATGCCAAGTGGCAGAAAACCTGAACTTCATCTTCGTTGCTGCACATTATTTTCCTTGTTTAATTCCAAAGTATCCTCTAAGGTCAGAAAGAAACTGTGACTGCACAAAGTATAATGGATGTGGAGAAAAAGCATAGGAAATCTCTCTCTCTGAAGGACAGAAAAGAAAAATTCTTCAAGCTGTAGAACCAAGTAAAACAAGTGTAGAATATAAGAATTGCTATGAAGTTTAACATCCCAATTTCAACTCTAAGAACCATAATTCATAGTAGAAAGAAAATTTTAAATATCACATCAGAATGAGCCGCTAAAGAAAACAAATTTAAGGAAGCAAAATGTGAAGAACATTAATTTGATTACTTTTCAGAGTGTCATAGAGATAATCTGCATATATCATGGCATTTTTTGATAGGAAAAGCAAAACATTTTGGACTAAAGTTAAATACTTCAGAAAACTTCTCCACTGGATGGTTTGATAATTTAAAACTCGCCACAATATAGTAAATTTTAGACTCTGTAGAGAGAAGAACGATGATAGTGAAAATGCAGTAAATTAAGGCATATACTATCATTATGGTTCCCAAATTTTCTAGCTATCCTCCAGATTCGAGATATAATCTTGATTAAACTGGACTCTATTCTGATTTATTTGTAAAATATAACAACTGCCTCATCAGGATATAATAAGGTCCTTAGATAGATATGTAGATAGAAAGCGATGTATTATAAGAAAAAAGCAATGAAAGCTTATACAATAAACTGTAACACAATACTAAATTAATTTATCCAAATCATAATTTCAACTACCTGTAACTCAAGAAGTAAAGAAACTATAAAATTAAGCCATACCTTCCCATGCTGGAGCAAGTTTGTTGAGACACAGATATAAACTAGGAAGAAGATCATTGGGAGTAAGCAATACCACAGATCTGAGGTAATTGGCCATCACCTCTATTATCTTCAGCCTTGCACTGGTTCCTTCAATGATTTCCAACGTTTTTGCTAAGGCAAAATAAGGTACACTGAAATATAAGATAAGTATGGGAGTTAGTACAGCAATCTCTTAAAATGTCAAAAATGTACACTCCTGGACAATAGGAACCCAACACTTACGCAGCGCCATAAGTGCCCGATCGCCGAGGCTCTTGGTCTGAGCAAGAGCTAGAGATATGTGACAACAGCGTGACTGCTAATTTCGGAGGGGTGGGGAGAAGGCGGAGCCTCGGTACGATCCTGTGGATCTCGTAAAGATGACCCTCGCTCAGTATCCCTGCCGTCTCTGCCTGTTTNGTATTAAGTATCTCTATAGCGTGCTGGGTAAGAATTAAATTGCCAAAATGTTGAATTCTGGATATTGGTGAATAGTACATATAATTTGTAGAATGGGTATCTATAAAAAAACTGTGATTAGATTTGGAGGAATTGGAAGGAACTCGGAAATGAATGAAATCAATATTGGAAGAGATGAATATTGGAAAGGAGAGCTGGGCATCTGATATCACCATGAATTATTTTATACAACAATATTAGGTATGCAATTATCCTTCTATCTTGAAGAGAAGATATGTTAAGGAAGGAAGAGATGTCAGCATAAGAAAGGTTGTTAAACTCAGTGCCAAATTTAAACTGGATTAATCTTAAGAAGTGATTTTGACTTCTTCCTAGAGCTTTAATATGAACTGAATAGAATGGCGACCAGACCGAGGAAGAGTATTAAGTAAAGGTCTTACTAATGTGCAATATAGAATTTTAATTGTTGTAATACTTTTAAAATTTTTTGTTTCTTATGATGAAGCTTAGCATTTTATGAGCTTTACTGATAGATGCGTAGATATGAGCCTGAAAATTTAGTTCTGATTCAAACAAAACTTCAAGATCCCCAATTACACTTAGCCTTAGCTTTCTTAGTGATTCTCCATTGATGTCATGGTGAAATTTAATACTTTTTTTCTGCGACTAAAAGTTATGACATTGCATTTGGAAGTATTCAATTTCTTTCTATTAATGCTACACCAATTGAGTAGGAAGTTAATTTTAGTTTGAAGGATTTCACAATCAGTAGTATCATGTATCACTCTATAGATTTTCAGATCGTCAGCATATAAAAGAAATTCAACATCATTGAGTTGATCAGCAATATCATTAATGTAGATGTTAAATAAAAGAGGAGCCAGGTGTGATCCCTGAGGGACCCCAGATGTGACATTATATTCTGGGGAATAGAAGGATTTGACCTTCACAATTTGTGTCCTGCTAGATAAATAGCTTAAGAACCACGAAAGTAGGTTACCACCTATTCCATAGGAATCAAGTTTTTTAATTAGTAAGCTATGGTTTACCTTGACAAATGCTTTGGATAAGTCCATATAGATGGAATCAACTTGCAAGTTATTGGAGAAAGCTTTCAGAATATCAGCTTCATAGGTTATTAGGTTTGATGTGATGGATCTACAACTAAAAAAACCATGCTGTTTAGGGGTTATCAATTTCTCGAAGTAATAGGTAAGATTATCGCAGATTAATGCTTCAAAAATTTCGCTAATGCAGTTTTGGATACAGATTGGTCTATAGTTAGATTTCAGAACTTTTACCATTTTTATGAATGGGAACAACATAACTTTTCTTCTTCTAATAATAATAATTTTCTAATTATNGTGCATTTACTAGTATTTGTAAACCCCTTTCGGAATCGCATACAATAGCTTTATCGTCTGCATATCTTACTGACTTTACCACTTTCCCTCCAACTATCACTCCCTTGCTTATTTCTTCCCAAGCTTCATTCACCATTTCCTCTGCATATGTATTAAAAAGTGATGGTGATAATGGGCATACTTGTCTTACCCCTCTCCCTAAGTCTGCCCATTCCAACACCTCCTCAGTTATTATTTCTTCTTCAAAGACCTATAAATTCCAGAATAAACCATTTATCTTTCATAAGATTTGATTGTGTATCGTTATCGCCAAAAATTCCGACAAACGGGTAGTCTTAAGATTTCGTATTTCACAGTCCTTCTCCGAATCCGTTCATAAACAGGCAGAGGCGGCAGAGATACCGACTGAAGTTCATTTTTACCACCAGATCTGCTGCCTTTACCGCCTTCTCCCCACCCCTCCGAATTTTGCAGTCACGCTGTTGTCACATATCCCTAGCTCTTGCTCAGACCAAGAGCTTCGGCAATCTGGCACATATGGCGCTGCGCAAGTGTTGCGTTCCTTTTGTCCAGGAGTGTACATACAACTGTGCTAATAAATAAATATTTAGCATTTTGCTAATTTTAAGCATATGCAAGTTTGATAACATGAGAGAAGTTGGAACACAAGTAATATAAGAATGAAAGGAGACAAAAAAATTCTTTCATTAATACCATAAGCCCAGAGGAGTACCCTTAAAAAATTTCCTAGTATTTTTATCATTAAAAATAGCAAACAACTTCAACTAAGAAGATTAAGTGAACTGTTAGGGTCAAAATGAGATATCTGCTTATACTCTTTGTCTTTACTATATGCAATAGAAAACCATATCTCCCAACAATATCATGAATTTCAACCATCTATCTTAACAGAGAAGGCCCTAAACCAATGTTTGAAAATCCATGAAATGTATAAATAATCCAAAAGTACCATTTTTGGGCCTTCTAAGACTGTACCCAAGGTACGCAGGAGCTATGTCTCATTAATTCCCTTGTGTATTTGCTGGTGTTTTCTTGCAGAAATTCATCTAGTCAGTGATGTTTTTTGCTAAGAGGAAATTGCCAAAAACAAATTGTTGAAAACTTACACTACATACAAAATTGCATAAAAGTACCTTATTTGGGGCCTTCTAGCTTCTAACCCATGATACCCAGAAGCAACGTCTCATTTAATCCCTACTGTCTGGGTCACGGTCTTTACGGAAAAAAAAATCCCAGGGTCAGTGATGCTTTTCCTTTAGCCTCAACAAGTGTCTCAATCTTAACAGAAAATGCAAAATGAAATGTTCGAAAATCTGTGCAATGTACAAACATGATAAGTATCCTTTTTAGAGACTTCTAGGATAAAACCCATGATACCTAGGAGAGAAATCTCATTAATTCTCCAGTGTGATGCTCAGGTTCTTTATGCAAAAAATCTGTCTGTGATGCTCATCGTTCAGCAGAAAATGATAAAAACAAATATTGAAAACCATTGCAATGTACAAAATCATGAAATATACAGTTTGGGGCCTTCTAGGATTGAACCCATGATACCCAAGAGTGATGTCTCAATTATTCCTTAGTGAGATGGTCAGGGTCTTTACGTAAAAAAATCACCAGTCAGTGAGGCTTTTGGTTTAGCCTCAGACTTTGTATTGCGTATAAAAGATGTCTTCCAAAATCTACCAATAGGTTGCTGTAAATTTTCCCCATATAAAATGCATTGGAGAATTTAAAGGTCAGCCATATGAGTGAGCACACCAGGTATTCAGATGTTCACTAGGATATCGGATTCTTCATGTTACACTTCGAGATAAGATTTTGTTTTAACACATAAGTGATAGTTGAAATATGATTAAGTTTCATTATGATCGTTTTTCTATAAAAGAGGTGGACATCATGCTGGCGTAACACTTTTTACTTATATGCACTTCCTAAAATGAATTCTACTTGAAATTATAGGAATAGCAATAGTCAGAGATAACAAAAGGTAATAGACAATGATAATAAAACATCCTTTTTTGTCATACTGGGTTGCAATCACCTACCTCTGCGGGAAATGCTTTTTGCTGGCCAACTGTATGTTTACCTAGGGACCATGAGGGTCTTGACATCATCTTAGCTTTCATATATGTTTTAGGGCCCCAGGGGATAAAACAAATTCCATTTTAGGTGATTCTATCAGGGATATATTGCACACAAATGGACAGATAGGCTCTTGAAATGTTATGAATGATTGTCTTCTAATGACTCTCTCGATTTTATCAAGGATCCATTACACATTTTAAGCCTTCCAATTACATTTACAGCACACAATTTAGAGCTTTGATAGTACCATAATGGAAGCAGTTTTCAGGGATTACCGATAATTTATCACTCCTTAGCATTCAGTATGCAAGCAACTTTTACTTGTAGAATAATAGATCGGGATACCAAACCCTAAAAATTTAAACAAGGTGGAACATATGAACAACACACAATAAATATAATTGAATACTGAAATAAACTAATTGAATATTAATTTAATTAACAACAAATTATTTTTTCCCATTCTTAAAAAAACTGTAACAAACGATACAGACTTAGGGCTAACCTTGTGGTAATTATTAATATTAAACATATTAAAACCTGATGATGTAGCCATGCTACGAAACCATGGTCGTGTGTAGGTTGTTTTTGTGTGGTACAGTAAAAAGTTCACTCTAATGGAGCGTTTTAATATGTTTAAACTGTAACAAAATTAATTCAATAAAATACTTCTCATGAAAATCATTTATCTCACCTCTCTCCCTCAGACCAAATTGCATCTTCAATAGGATGATATTTTGATTTTGCAGGGTCATAATCCACTTTACTTGGAGGTGTAGAATTGTTATCTTTCTTTGGAGCAGCCTTGCATGATCCTGCAATTTTAAAATCAATGAAAATATGGTAATTAGGAATATTTTACAAGAAAAATTTCTTTTTTAGAGTAAAACCCTTTCTCATTGTATTCATCACATCTATTAGAATGATAGACTCAACCTCAATACATGAGGAACATATGAAGAATAAAATAAATTAAATATAAAAAAGTGGACTTTTTGGCCTGATTTTTCTCTCTTTAAAACTATAATGGTATCCAATGCAGCAATATAAATTAGATTGACTTAATATCCACCTACTCTAAAAAGTTTCAACATTCTTCATAATTTGCAATCAACTATGCTACCATGGTAATAAGTAAAAAAGTTAAACTTTCAATTTCAATTGCCATACCTACTTTTCACAGGCAATATCTTCAAAAGATCAATTCAAACGGAAATATTATGAATTATACTTCATAATGAAGCTGTTAGTAAGAGCTGTTTGATCCTAGATGGAGTAAGGTGAGAGTTATTCAAAATGTAAACAATTTTGAGCTGCATAGTTTGTTATGAAGAAGAATGACAAGCAAATAATTCACTGTGACTTTCAGGGCTCACAATTGTGAAAATAAGCTCTAACTAATCTCATCATCAGTCACTTCAAACACTTTACATACACAAAGGTTATCTTAATCAATATTGTTAGATTAAAAATATCATAGCAATTTATTGAAATTATTATATATATATGAAAATCTATTAGACAAGACTTTAAGGGCACAATTCTTGAAAAAAATAAACAATTCTGCAAGGGATTATGAAGCAAATAATCTGAAAAAAGCAATTCACAAGGAGATAAAATATAACTATTTTTCAACGCCAGCTGAAAAATGTTTCTTTACAAGGAAAGGTATGAGTTTTATAAAAAGTAAAAATTAAATTACAAACATCCATCAATTCAGGATGGTGATGTACCGATTAATATATCAGAAAATTACTCCTTCCAGAGAGAAAAACATTCTTCAGTCACAAATGGATTTAAAGCTTTCATATCAAAATTAGAAAAATTAAATTTTTCTTCCTATTCACAATCCACTATTCCACAACTACCAAAAGGTTCTTTACAAACACAAAGGACAATGATATTTTTTTCCTAAATATTTAATACATAGAAGTTGAAACTTCTCTTCTTTCAGTACTGAGATATCTTCAGCTGGTAACATACAGGAGGAGGAGTAACACTCATGACCTTGGCAATCAAAGTAGAATTGTTTAGAAGCAGCAGTTAAATACTAAGGCAGATAAATAACTGAGATGTAACTTTAATACTTAAGCTTATAGCATAAATAAACCTACAAATATATGAGATTCTAAAATTTGATTCAAACAGTACTGAAGCATAGCTTTAATTATAAAAACAAATTTTGCTAGTTTTTGCAGGTTTTTCTACTTGATTTCAGAGCATAATTAAAAAATATGTAAAACACAGCTAGCAAGGATCATAAATTCACAAATGTAAACTGAACACTACAGTACATTTAGGAGATCTAGATTCTCTCAATTTTAATATACTAGGAACAAAACTGATTTAAACTTGGGGAGTAGATTTATTTTGAACCCAAAATTCATTAATGTCTGAGCATCTCAATTCTTACTAAGTTTTGTTCTCAACCTGATTAAATTGATTCCATGGGTCACATACATTGTGCCTATCTTTGGTTTGCAGGTACATCTCTATGTCGTACACATCTTCATGCTTTAAGGATAACAATTTTAGACAGTTAAGATCTGGTTTCTATTCTCCTCATAAAAAGAATGATATCCTGAGCCTTAAGTTAATGAGAAAATAAATATCTTAATCAATCGGTACATCACACACCATTACCTTCAGGAGAGCAAATCATCTCCTTGCAATGCTTGCACAGCATTAGGAAATGTGATCTTCGTTTCCGCTCACCAAAGAATGGGTGGTTTGGTTTCCCAGAGCTTTCCTCTTCTTTTTTTGAAGGTTCAGCTTTCTGCGAAGGCCCTGCCTCAATGTCTTCTTCCGATGAAGATGACATAGCTCTGGACCGCCTTGACCGTTTGCCGACTATCTCTTCTTCACTTTCTTCAGCAGAATCATTACTCTCAGTCTTCAACACTTTCCCATCACTGTTTTCTTTTACTTTTTTCATTGTAGTTTCTTTTGAGTTCATATTTTCTTCCATCTCATCATCCTTGTCATCAACAATTGGAGGCAAGATTTTAGTCTTCTCTTCTTTTTTAATATCTCCATTCAGGCTATTTTTATCCTTTCCTCCTGGTGACTTTATTTTACTCGTTTTTGGAGAGCTCTTATTGACTTCACCTTTTTTTGATTTAGTTTTCTTCCCCAATAGAGCAATTTTGGGTGTTTTGTCAACACCCTTAGATGAAGAATCATCCTGAAACAAAATATTACATAACAACACAAATATCATTATTTTTCTAATACACAGAATATTATAAGAATTAAAACTGGTGATGTGTCACCTAATTATGTAAGTACCATGTTTGCCTATTTGCTCCTCTCTAAAAATGCACTAGAAACATGAAAATAGGTGTGCTCAATTTCTTATTACCATTAATGTGATTCAATCCCTTTATTTCCTCTTATAACAGTTTTGGAATGGATGTCAAGTTGCCAATTTGCTTTATCACCTATGGGGTTCATTTCTTTATAAATTTTACATTGAAATAACCAACACAGGAATCATTATATTGATGACAAAGTAGAACAAATAACAATTATATACTGAGGCTAAGTGGTAGAATGATAAAAAATGCAGAGGTACATGAAAATTTGAAGATATTAATGACTGTCATTATCAAATTAAGATAACTTTCATTGTCAAATATTACTTGAAAAGACAATTGTAAAGGTAGATGAATATTTAAATCAAATATCTAAGGATATGTTGATAGTTGAGTACTTGACTTCAGCATGAAAGAGACATTAGAAGAAAAAAAGAGGAAACACGAGCAGAAATTTTTCAAGCCAGAAAGCCAACCAAGAAGGTAAGAAATGTATTACTGGCTTTCTTGCTGATTCTTACCTTCTCTTCTTCAGAAATCTCAGATTTTTCTTTCATGGCATCTTCTTCTTCACCATTTTCTTTCTCTCTCTTGATCTTCTTGTCAGCTGGCTTCTGTTCTTCTTCACTCTCGGAGGAATATATAAGCCTACCTTTCTTTACACTGGAACTTGGTTCTTTTTTCTTAGCAAGTTTACTATCCTTGTCTTCCTTTGCTTTTTTCTTTGCACTTTCCATCATAAGAGCAAAAGGGGACTTTGTATCTGATTTAGGTTTGTCACTAGGTTCAACAGCTTCTGAAGATGAAATAGGAAATGAAAATCTTTAAGAATAACAAACAGAGGATACTGACTTACGATATGACACAACAGCCTGTTATATCCTTAAGATTTAAAATAGCTCATTTACAAAAAATATTCATATATATCAAGAACAGTTTGATAAGTTGGAATTTCTTACCTACAGAATATTAAGCTATTTAATATAAAAAGTTCAACATTTACAAGAACGGCATTTCATTATGTTATTAACCCTAACTAGTGTAATTGTTTATAACTTTTCACTTTTTAAGTTTGGCGATAACTTGAAAAAGACTTCAATAAAAAACTTTATGCCACTCATTTAAATTGATGACCAACTTTTCTTCCTAAAATTAACTTAAAAATATATTTATAATAAGAATTTCATTAAGCTTTAAATTTTATAACATAATTGGCTAAACAAAAGATAAGAGAATACCTCATTAAGATAGCAGCTCTTGCTTTAACCCTTTGAGAGCATTTGTTGACTATAGTCAACAATTCTTTTTCCTCTTGAAGGTGTTTGTCAACTATAGTCCACGGCCTGCAAAACACGTTCGAGAATTCGAATCATGCTAAAAACGCATGCATAGCTTTAAGGCAACCTTCCTATATAAGTTAAAAGAGAAATTGTTTAAACATTTCGTCCAACAACAATATTCTGAGTCTAAATGCAATAGCACTAATTTCTCTCCGATTTTTGAACAAATTCTGCTCAATAATGAATTTTTTACCCTTTTTGCTATAGAATTACACAAAAAGGAAGAGAAAACATCTGTTCTCTAGCCCAGCGCACTTCACTTAAAGTTTGAAAGGAAAATAATCGCCATAGAGAAGTTTCTAACAGTGTCCTCTCAAACCAGCAAAAGTGATGCAATAAACCGATTCCTGGGACCATACTTCTCGCTATCTTCATTTTCCTTTCATGTTCCCTACATATTTTACCATTGCACAATCAATGGATCCCACCAAAGTATTACGTTCACCAAAGTACGACGTAAGCAAAAGAGCTACAGTGGAGAAGAAAGCCGACGATGCTGCGTGGACAAAATGCTTCATATCCCTTGAGATGGATAAGCATGTGAGATATCGAAGAAGTGTTTAGAATAGCCATGAGTAGAAGGTCAGAACTCAAAATTAATTGTGATACAAAATGGGATGAGAGTCTGGCAGCTCACATTGCAACTAAGCACTCAGCAACGCATCAACAACAGATACGCCGTGGCAGAAAAACAAACATAGAGTGATTTTCCAATTAAATCTCCTGATACATATTGCATTAAAAAGACAAACGGGAAGCTCCGGATTACTGATTTATGGGTGCATTGTCAATTTTCAACTGTGATAAAGAAGTATCACAATTACTGA
>KZ309230.1:2143823-2154100 GCA_000376725.2 Ladona fulva | reverse complement strand
TTCAATATTATATAATATAATTAATATTCTAGTTATAGTAATAATAACTAATTATTGCAGTATTAGTTTCAATGTAATACAAGTGGTAAACTCTAAATAGCAGTGAAATTTAAGAAAGTTTACATCCCAGCTTTCTAAAGAATAATATAGAAAACTACAATATTTGTGGGCTATAAGACAAAACTTTTTCCCAAACCTATGGCTCAAAACACTACCCCATCAAACAAACTCTAGTAGGTAACCTGTTTGCCAAATTTGAACAAAAAAACGAAATATATTGATAACATCAGTTTTGAAAGGTTATTCATTCAGCATATTAATGGTGAAACCGACACTAATAGAGAAATATTAACCCTTTCTTACCTCTTGGAGGTGGTTTCATCTTTTCCCTTGCTACGTTTCCTTTTCCCTGATTGATGTTTGTCAGATGCACTGGATTTGGCTTCCTTAATGAATTCTTTGGAAGTTCCTGGCTTAGGAAGATCACTGAAGAAAAATTTCATAGTTGGGAAGGGCGTAATGGGCAAAGGAGAATATCTAGCTTTGTTAACAGGTTTTGACAGCATCATTAAATGCGATGAGAAGTGAAGCCATCTCATGGCAAGTAGATTAACCACTTTCGTCATCTGATGTGCAGGCAATATTAAGTAGTGAACTAGAAGTAAGTAGTGGTGGTTGTAGGAGTCTGATTATGAGAAGGGAAAGAGGGAAGGGAAAATGCACTCTAAGACAAGTTGAATAAGTAAGCCGTTATAAATCTGGTATTATTAATAAGAATTTTAGCACATTTCAAGTTTGAAGTCTAATGATTACTGCATTTCTATCAAATAAAACTTTTAACATTGGATAATACTTTTTACCTAAATGATTTCCAATTTATCAACAGGGTAAAATCAACTACCATGCTATTCTGATAAACCATTACATGCTTTTATTGATCGTTTCTATCTAGAGACAACCGACCGGTAAAACTTCAGCCAAAAATAAAAGGAATGAAAATGATACGCAAATGTTCCCTTCGATTGAACTTTTAAATATAAATATTATTGATACATTCCACTTCTCACCAAAAATGTGGAATTCTGTTTCAATTCTACAGCACCACAAAGAGATTTAAGGTTACAATGACAATTTTAAAATATAGCATCCATAGAGATTACAAAATGCACCAAAAACGAAGTTACTAAATGATGATTCTCTAAAAAGTTACCTAGCATTCAAGTCTGATACTAACATTGAGTGGGCTAAATATAAATATATTTTTGAGATACTTACCTATCTTCTACATTAGGCTGAC
This sequence comes from Ladona fulva, assembly GCA_000376725.2. NCBI lineage: Eukaryota > Metazoa > Arthropoda > Insecta > Odonata > Libellulidae > Ladona > Ladona fulva. The sequence goes on along the minus strand of KZ309230.1, from coordinate 2,152,803 downwards.
TACCTTCTGATTTCTTGGATTCCTGGTTTGGTAGGCGACTGAAGAAATTCCTAAGCCATGGAGAAAATGACCCTTATTTCACATTTTACCGAAAACCAAGTTACAAAGGCAAAGGATACGATGAGACATAGATGAAGAGTTCAATTACAAATACGAACTCGTAGTAATAAACGGAATCTTCAACCCAACCGCCAAATTCTTACCTAATACTCCTCTGAGACATTTTTCCCGCTTCCGACCTACCTAGCACAACATTCTTGTCACCCTTTAACGCGGGAAAAAATTTCCGCGGTAACCGCGCTAACTAGCTGACAAAAGCAAAGCGTTGACGAATTACCGTGGCCATGGCGTACGTTGTCAGTGTACCATGTAACTCATCGTAAGCAATATATTCCCGTTTGTTTCCCATTCCGCCTTCTGACCAAACTATTTGTATTTTTACTGATGTGCATTTCTAATAGTTCAACAATAATTGCAGCAATGAAACTCCAGGAGATTCTTATCTTTCGCCTGGCGGAACGCGTTTAATGGACAAAGCGCGAAATTCCGGGAGAGGTGGCAGCCGTGGCAACCCTACATGAACCCATGCTGATGTTTGTATACAACGTTAATGTTTAACGTGAAAGATTTAATCGCCTCGGAACTACTGCTTAATCATTTTTGGTCTCTGATATGCCTTTTTTAGTTTAATTCTTTATTATTAAGTTTCATATCGCAAGTACTAATGCTCATCGCAGTGATAAGTGATTTCCCTTTGAACGCTTGGGAATTTCAAATTTTATCAGTGAAATTACTTATATCCCTTATATCCAAACAATCTTTTGCATGAAGTTTTTAAACGTTAATTTAACGTGTCGCTACGGTGCTTTCGTATGGGTCGCGCTCGTGTCGATCTTCGCCGATTTCTTGCATGGTAATGCTATGAACCTTGTGTTCGGCCAGTGACCGGCGTAAGATATTTTCTTCGGTGTTTATATAATTATGGATAACAACGTTCGCGAACTACGCATTACCAAGAAATAATCTCTTAAACAATCTTACTTCTGATCGTTTTTCATCGTAACAATGGAGATGTTAACAGACGAAGTATAGGTAGAGATGGTTGGTACTAATACTCTCCCTCTCCCTGCCATACATCACTTGCTGTTTTCGATGTTCTTTAAAAGTTCATTTATGCTAAAGGAAATAATTTAGTGTTGTGGGCACAAAAAAAGTAAAGATAATTGGAGTAACCAAGTTCACTATACTTTTGACTGTATAGATACCTTAACTGTGAAATACGGAATTACATATGTTTTAAGAAATTACTATTTCTTGGAACTTTTTAATCGATGCGCCGTAACAGTTAGTGTTTTGCTGTAGGGGCTATTTGTGCCGCTATGTAAGAGGTTGCCTCCATCGTGCGGTCCTTTTTGGAGAGGCATGACTAGTTTTTGGGAAAGTGGTAGTCCGCCAAGAATCCAGGCCCTAACTACTTTTCCTTTGTAGGGACATCCCAGTCGTGCCCTTCCTATGTGTAATGCGCTTTGCATTCTTCCACTAACTTAGTCATGAATCTTCTACTTCCATCCTATCCAATATCATTCTTTCCATCACCAACTAAGAATCGCATAACCATTTCATTAGATTAAGTTCTGATCTACTTGTATATTAAAATCATTCTAATCTAACCTTTGTTGCACATAAATCATTTGGTATATGTCATGGTGAACTTTCTGCCAAATGTGAAGATATTTGCTGTTGTCGAGCTTTATGAATGTTTTAATAAATTATATTGAACAGTCGGCAACAACCTTACTGACCAATTTCAACCTTTTGATAGAATATAATGTATAAAAATGCCTTTAGCAGATCCTAAATAATTTATTATTTGGTTTCATTATTATTGTTGATAAAAGAATGCTGACTATGGCTTGTAAATAAGAGAAGACATACGTTGTTGTAGATGAAATGAAGAAGTAGATTGATGGAGAGATTTGTTGCCTCCAATTATAGACCTTATGAATAGCAAATCACAACTCATTTATGAAAGTGGTATAATATCAAACTTTTTGTCGCCTTTTTTTAACTATAGAATTCCACTAATTTGGTTGTCTTCAGCAATGTATTCGTGTAAATCTTGTAATTTATAATTTTATTCCAAATAAAAATATTCATGAAAGAAATTCTTAAGTTTGTTATTTGCAAAATATATATTTTCATGTTTTCTCATTATACATCTTATTGTAGTTTAGTAATTTAGACCCAGATGAATTTTACTTATATTAGTTATGATCATTAAGCTCTTGTTAACTATGTAATTAACCATTTTATGACCTACAAGTTTTTTGAAATGCAAAGTGTAAAACGTATAGTATAATCATTGCATATTTTGCACTAATCCTTTCACTGCCAGTGAAATGTAGTTTTTTTTATCTGCAATTTAAATAATGACATCATGATAAATATGTGCCACAGTGAATGTAACAGTGGCTGAGTGCCAGTCAGTAAATGAAGTATCTGCGAAAATACCCTGCAAACCACCTTTTTGTGTATGGCAAAAGTCTAAACTGGCTTCTGCATGTATGTTTTCTTGTAGGGGATAATCCCTTCAGACAGCCAAGTAGATTGGTAGTGATGACAACCGGTGGAGCAGTGTTTAGCAGCCATAGAAACTTAAGTTATTCTTTGGATTGTTGACTTCTTGACTATGCTTATATTTCTAAAATTTTCTTAGTTGTAAAATTGATTATTAATTTGGGGCTTCCTCAGACTTATGAAGATAAGTGTAATAAACCATAGTTCCCAGGAATCTTAAAACTAAGGGATGTAATCTGTGATCAATAAACGTAACAGATTCTAAATTAAAGTTAGAATTCTTTCATCAAGTGGTAGGAATCTACAATAATACAAAATGTAAAATATTCTGGATGTCACTGTACTGATCAGCATCAGCTTGTAAGTTCAGCTTTTAGGAATTCACTGTTTTACCTTTACTCTAAATGTTTTATTGAATCCATTGTTATTATTTGACTGTAAAATAAATCATTTTCCAACAAAAGATCTATATTATTAAGAGGATGAGGGTCCAGCATTGACATGTTTGAAGTCGAGGTACATGGAAAATTCTCCAAGATTTGTTTTACATTATTACTGAGTAAAATTAAAGCTATAATAATCGACTGTTATTAACTGTCTTTTGGTCGAAACAAAATGCAGTTAAAGTTATGAGTTAACTACTATTAATTTTCCATTGTTGAAAACAACTTCAGTAAGGAAAGATTTCGAAATCAACAGATCCAAACATCATCTCCCTGCCATTGCAGAAGTGAGTGTTTCTCGAGGAGGTTGTTAAGAGTCGTCTTTTCTTTTGAATATAATTAAAACTCATTCCGGATAAATTGCCTCACTTCGCAATTACTTCATGCACACGGATTATGGGGTGTTTTTCATGTACACCGTCCCTTCATGATGTAACCTCTTCTCAATGGCTAGCTCATAGTCGGATTGGCTCATAATTTTCTTTAGCCTAAAAGAAATCTAATTTCATGTAAAAAAACGTGCCATTCTCCACGATGAACATCAAAACATGCAAGAACATTTACCCTGTCACCCTGTAGTAGATTATTTCATACGCCATCTCTTAGAGGCACAGAAAACTACTTTGCAGTTAGAGTTGCTCTCTTAAACGTCGCATTGCAACATTTACCTAACATCATCTCACATTGATTTTTCATCAATCTATGAAAACTGGGCGACGTTTCCAGCGATCGCTCTAAATAAACTTTGCAGATAAATGTCATCTGTTCCGCTTCTTAAATTATTCATTGCAATACTCCGTTCATTGTATTTCATCGTCTGCATTTTCATACTTTAATTAATAAAATATAAGTTCAGTGATATACAAAATGCCATTGCAAAGACTTGACTCAAGAGCTTGTTCTCAGTAAGATGCTGTTTGATGAAGCGCAGCTGAACTTGTTTTGGTGGTACCAATGTAATCAACCCGCCAATTTCCAGATTTACAATCCGCGGGTAATTCCCCACAAGAATTGAGGGTCTTGTGAAAGTGAGTGGTTTCTATTTCCATTCAGAGTCTATATAATATGGAAACCTGAAAAACATTTTGCGGTTAATGCTGTGGATTTTAGCATGTGGTGGCTATCATCGAGATATATCTGGTATACCGAGAAACCAGATTTGGGCGTGGATGAGAGCAGTTTCTAATAGTATATTGCATACTATAATTTCCTTATATCGTGTGGTGTGGATATTAGTAGTGGTTTGTTGAAAATTTTTGCAACTCGAGTAACTTAGTTATTGTATCACAAAGCTACGTTGTCCTGAGAGAAAATTGCAGCGGTTTATGGGAATTACGTTGAACAGCGAACCATGAATTGAGATTCTTTTCAACTTACGGACTTGTAGCGAAAAAGTTAGAACCTATTTAGTAACACTACAGTGACACGAATTGTCAATATAAACGTTTTAAAGGTCTTCTACGAGTAATATTAAATGTCCCGATGCGTTAGTATATGCTTTTAAAACTAAATATTAAAATGACTCGTACTCAATATGTCAATGCAAGAATTTTTTTAATTCAAGGCTTCAAGAGGTGTCTAAAGAGTGCTTCCTGAGAACTTTCATTGTATATCACTTTTTGATCGCATCTAAATTCGCTGTATTTGTCGTCGTTGATCTGCGAGAAATATTTCTCACTTGAGAACGTAAATTCAGGATCAACCCAACTGAATGGACCCAAGAATATTTCATTATTGGGATGAAATGTTTTTACAAGGAATCGTTCCTATCTTAAAAACGAAATTATTTTGCCCCTCTAAATTAAGTTCATGTAATTACAAGCGGTGAAACTTAACGCTTCCCTGTATAAGGGACAAACTATAATTAATGTAGCTTCAGTTGCCATCTTCAGTAGACATTGTCTTGCAAGCTTTTTTTTTTTATTTTGCGGCAAACTAGAATATTCTGCTACGCGAACGGCCATGGTGAAAGAAATGTGATCTCCTGGGGTACTTAAGGGTTCCGTCATCCCAGAATAGGTAAGATGTGCAAGATTAATTTTTGTCGTTTCTGAAATTAATTATGTATGTTTTACTGACGGATAATTATTCAAAACTTTCAATTTTGAGTTCGTAAAGTTTAATATTACGCATCAAAGTATGAACTAGAGGGAAAGAGTTTCCCGATGCAATGGTCATCTGTAGTATTGCTGCTTAAAAACATTATCATCTTGATCATTCTAATCGATTTACGTTTATTGTTTTATCAGATAGTTTGTATTCATTTACTTTTATTTCATGCTTTGATCATGTAGTATAATATGTCCGTTTGATTAATTTAATTTTTTTTTAAACTTAGATATTTAGCGGCAAATTTTTTTCAGTTGTATTAAATAATGGATAAATATATGAATTAATAGTCATTGTGCATTCGACAACTTGAATTCTTTACTCTAGCGATCGTATATTCTAGCTAGAATGGTTGGCAGAATGACAGTCTTTACCCATGAGTTTCATCTTATTTTTATTTTTACTTGTTATATGGAGATTTCGTGGTTGCCAAGTTCGTTCATTGGTTTTATATGTCAGAGAACTAAAAAATTCTCTGACTAACCTTCTGTAAGGAGGTAATAGTTATCATCATCTTGTTAGGTTTCAATGCTGTATGTGTGTCATCAGTAATAGGGTTATTCATTTAAACTACACTATGTGTAGACTACTGACAATCGTTCTAATTAAAATCCCACTGAACTATTTATCGCATTATTTTTTAAGTTCTTACTGTTGTGTAATATTCAGAGCTATCACATTTCATATTCAAGTAAGTAATTTCATCTTAAATTCCTATAATGATGATGCGATTTTATTCAGGTGAGATTGAGACTATCAAGTCTCCTCTTACATCTAATCCTTATAACACAAAGGGCCAACAAGAAGAGTGAAATAGGTGATCTACTGTACCAGGGCATAGCATTCTCATGGACTCATGTTAGAACGTTAGTTATATTGTGAGAAAGTTATCAAAGGATTATATGTATTTCATCCACTTTATCGCTGTTTTAAAATGTATCATCCAAAACAAATCCAATTTGGAAAATGCTAGAAATGGCTAAAAATGTAAAAATTAGGGAGGCTGTCATCAACTTCACACTAATGCTAGCAACATATCTAGACTCCCATCAGTACATTAATCAAGATTTCATGTCTTTTCAATTCCAGCCTATCAGTAGGAGTTGATATGTCATTGTCTATTGACATTCATCAATAATTGTATTGATTTTATCACTTTATCATGGTTAATTAGCACTAAAACACACTATAGGGTGCAAAATAGAGCTGAGACATGACTTAGTTTTGTTACTTGATTCTTCAAATGCATATAAATATATGAAACAATACCTCAGGTAGCCCTTGTAAATGCCATCAAGTAGGTGAAGGCATGAAGCAAGAATGTGGGTTGGCCAAACATCACCTTCTACTGTTGTTAAAATCATGCCAACCCTGTTTCTCCATATCACTTTTCTTCACTGCTTTGACAATTTAATCATCCATTCTTACTACTTAATCAAAGCAATTTGCTCTGATTTCTCTAATTTGAGAAAAGAAATAGTAAGAAATTTTTCAACATTCCTTTAATAAAGGAATGCAAAGAAAGACAGCTAGGTAAGTAGTAGGCAACATACAAGAGAACTGAAAGTGTAAGTAAAATGCTAGCACATTAGAAGTGGGAATAACTAGAATTGAAAAGGAAGACTTTTTGATTAGCCAGGATGTACAAAAGAAGGAACTATAAAGAGGGCTGAGATGAACTGCATGCCTGATTCAAACTTCCTAATTGTCTTGGAGGCAGCAATCGTAGTGTAAAAATCAATGAGTGCAAGCAGAACAGATATAGTGAAATACTAATTCATTAATATTAGGGAATGAAATATTTTACCAGGAGAAATTCTCATACCAAGGCCAGGAAATTTTAAGTGTGTAAAAATAAGATTAATTCTAGATTTAGGTAGTATTTATTATGTGACTTCACCGCTATCGCCTCCTCTTGTTCATTTTTTGGTATATTTTTTATTTAATATCTACTTTGTATTTTATTGTACATATAATCTACCATGTATGTCACACCTCGTCATAGTCTTATTGGACATTTCACTGTAGCTGATGACTTATTGTACTATGCAACTTTTAATGTCTAAATTTGATATGCAATGTATTAATTGTATCCTCCCAAGGCCCTCCCCACCTAACCTACCCTACCCCTCCTTGACTATATATATGAGACAATATATTTTGTACTTTGCCTGATGATGACACGACACGTCAAAACCTAGGTCGCTAAATAAAATTTTATGTGGTACGGGTAAACGCCTATTTTCATTTTCTCAGTTCGTTATGCAATGTATTGCCTATGAGGGGTTTCCCTCCTGTCTTGGGTGAATGCCACGGAATTATCATCAAAATAAATTTTTATGTTGTACTCTCCTGCAGTGTTGCCACCTGGTCAGATGGCCAAATTGTAATGTTATTACTAATTAATAAATTAAGTTGCCCTCATAGCATTAAGCACATGCCAGGTTTATCTATTTATTGGAAAGACTAAAAATTCCAGTTAATTATGTCAAAGTTCAGATTATACACAGGTTGAAAACTTACTGTCTATAGAATAAAATTTGCTGTCACAGGAATAATTTAAGCTGCTAGATTGTTCTCTGGACCCTTTCAAAAATGCTACAACTAAATAAAGCATGAGAATTATATATTAATCTGGAAACTTAGTCAATTGAATTTTCATTGTATACTTTGCATAGAAATTATCTCTTTACAGAAGTTTGAAGTTTTATTTCATAAACTGTATACTTTGGACTTCAATGGGACATGTGAATGATACTTAAAGTAATAGAAATTTAAAGTTTATAAAATATTTGTTTTTCACAACAATTCGGATGATACCATATATAAAAATAACTAAAACATATATTTTCTACACCATGCAGAGTTCAAAAAACTTGCTGAGTTGCAGCGACAGTATGAAAATTTGTATGCTGCAGATGCTATGGGTCAATTTTGTATAGGCAAAATTTATGGTCATAATTAAATAAGCATGTCTGCTGTCAGTATCTTGATTCTCATTGATAATAGCTACAATTGTTATATTATCTTTCTTGGTGGTTTCCTGTTGATGCCCATATGACATAGGCCTTATGTATGCAAATACTTTTTTTCTTTATTATTCTAATTCAAATGTTTGTGTATGAATCTGACGATGAAATTAGAATGAGTTATTTCTTGATTTAATGTTGGAATTAGATTTTTGGCATGGTAAGCAGATACTGGTGTATCTCTATGTATATTGTTCATTCAGTATAGTATTAGATGGATTTAGGTTGTAGTTTGCAGAACTCTGGAAATTTTAAGAACAGATTTGCATAAACCGGTGAAAATCGTCTGAATTCCATCATTGTATGTACATCATCTTCATTGCATTATTTCAATTCCAGATTCTACAGTTATTATAGAACTTTTCCTTTCTGTGACAGTTTGTGTTCTTGCAATTCTTCTATCATCCACACTAGGAATACTGAGAAACATGGATCTGAAAATGAATGATTTATGCTCATCCCTAAGCTCTGAGTTCCTCGAAACAGTGGAGAAGGCTTTCCTCTTTAGTAAGTAAATAATGGGTTTTTTTCTTCTCAGCTACCTTTTCTTTGTCTTTCTAATTTGATGTGCATTAATTGTTCTAAATTTGAATATACTTAATTCAATTAATTTCATTAAAATTCGATTATTTTTATTAAGTTTCTTTTTTTACTCATTTACTAAAATAGAATATCTGATGATTTGAATTTGCATCATAAACACAGAAGAAATAATCAATTGTTTTAAGGCCAATGGATACAAGGCCTGAATATCTGTTTGCAGGCTGTTGGTAATAACATCGCCATGATTGCATGCATATAGATAAAATATTTCTGTTTTCG
>KZ309230.1:2102795-2115627 GCA_000376725.2 Ladona fulva | reverse complement strand
TCTTCACCTGTAGCAATAAATAAATATATATATTATATATGTATGTTTATATGTGTTCTCTTGTTATATGATATGTTTTTCTTTTCCTTAGCATATGCGTTTGAGTGCATGCGTTAGATGCGTTTATTTGAGGAAGGAAAATATTAGAATTCTTTCTCAGGGTTTGGATTGGTTTTAATTTTGTATATAAACCCATGGTAGCACGTGCCCACAGGGAACCTCTATCCATCATTATTGAATATAACGGCAAGTCAACGGTAGACATAAATAGCTATACCTTGTGTCAGGATGAATATATTGTTTGAAGAAGAGAAGAATTTTACATGAATAGAATCAATGGTAAATTCCATATTATAACCAAGTACTGACACCATGATATTGGAGATTATTACAAATGGTTCTTATTAAAAAACTTGGATTGCAGTGGTGTAGTAATCTTTTGTGTTGGCCTTTGTTAACTACCCTTTTCCAAACCTACAATACATGCCCCCAAGGAACTGTTACCTTCTTGCATCTCAGTGTCCATAAAAAATGCATAATCGAACATAAAATAACTGCAGCTTTCTGATATTGCTTCAACAGCTGAAGGTTTTCTAATGGGCATCGAACCCAAGGCAGCTTTCAGCAAAGGCAAGTGCAGTTCCCCTTTTTGCTATCCGGTTGCTCAACTAGGTGTTGCTAAGGGTGGTTTATTGAATGTAGGGGAAAACCCCAAAATCACGCATAAGACAAGAGAGAGAAGGGTTTATAGTTAAAAGAATGGTCAGGGAGTTGTATAGAGATATTGAGTGATAAAGGAAAATTCCTGCAACCCATGGACACAGAGAGATATGAGTAGCGGGCGAAAGGGGTGAATAGGAAGAAAGAATCAAGGTTAGGTTAATAGGCTCTAAGGTACTTTATCTGATATTTGGAATCATACTTCATGAACCGGCAGGGAGAAACCTTTTGAACGGAAGACAATAAGGATCGAATTTGTTTCTATGCCATGCTAAATGTTTCTCGACATATCATCACGATTCCACCGAAGAACTTGTCTTTATAATAAGAGTGGGAACTTTATGAAGGGTTTGGGTTTATGGCCCACCGTTTATTGCCGTCTTAGGACTTGGTTTGCTTACCCTTCCATACCTCTGCCCTTCCCTCATCCCCTCTGTTTGGATGACTCGACAGCAGCATGTCTTCAAACTAAATTCGGAAGGTGTATCCAATCCCCTTAAGGGCCTTTCAGTTTAAAATCATCTTTGAAAAATACAAGAAGTAATTACCTTATAAGTAGAGTATTGCTATAAGTTTGAGTATGCATGTTGATAGGATATAAATTCATTTTTTCATAAATCTATTTATTCCCCATTTATCTTTGGATTTGGAAAGAAAGGTTCCAATGAAAACATCCATTTTGTCTTAAAAATAAATTAATTGGAAAAAAGATTTTTGATAAGATTGAAATCAACTTCATGATAAGTGTTTAATTCAATATTGAATACATTTTGATGACTGATGCTTTAGTGACATAACAAAATTTTCATTAAATGGGCATGATTATGATGGAGAGCATACAAAATTTTCTGATATTATAATTGTGAAACATTCAACATATTAAAAACAATTAAATGAAAAGAATGAGCCTCCACCTACAGTTTTGTATCTCATAGTTTTCCAATTTATTATTACTGATACAAACAGTTGACCCTCCTTAGATGTCAGTACAAAAAATATAATCTTTTTTATTGCACTCTTTTGAGTGGTCATTTTTCAGTGGGATTATACTTATGGCATATGATATTCTGTAAACATTTTTCAATCTTAAGTTGTACTTTCCTCGTTATTTCAGATGGGAATGTTGCAGCACTGTTTCTTACCTATATGGGCACCATGTTTTGTTTTTCTTCCATTTTTGACAATTTCCTGGGAGTAGGATCTCATTACGAGTCAAGAAAACTGATCCAAGTATTAATACCAAAAGATGTATGTGTACAAGGTATGTACTTCTGACAGTCTCTTATATTTTCTTTACTGTGTTCTTAATAATAATAATTTTTTAAAAACTTTTTATTGATGAAAAATGCTTCAGAGTTAATTATTATGATGTTTTGTTGTTTATCCTGTGCATAGTCAACCTCATAATTGAGTTTCCGATGGTTTTCCTTATAGTGTATGCAACCACGTATTACACTATTAGCTTTGTAATATCTTTGATTACAGTCATCGTAATCGTTTTTTTTTACGATTAATTGATTGCTTCGTATATAACATTTGATTTATAGAATATCAGTTGATAATAGTGATAAATAAATCTCAAAATCACTTATAAGTGTTCCCTCTAGCCTCATGGTGGTTCGCCACTCTTATGTATGTATATAAATAGGAACAGCAACTGTTGTGTATTGGAAGCAGACTTCTTTTCCACTATTGGGGTTCTCGTGGTCTCCAATAAGGAATAAGTAAGAAACCAACACACTACCATGTGCCACTAGGTCAAGGGTTCGTAAATTCCAGTTATGAACATCTAAGGATGTGCCCTAGGCTCGGCTCCCACTAATCCGAGTGATTGCTTCAAAAGAATCGCACGCAGAAATTTTCAATGGAATGTTGAATCTAGGTCTGGCTATCTCTAAAATAATACGGTAAATGGCTCCTCGTTTGTACATGATTGAGGATTGAAAGGCCTTCCCACACAAGGGAAAACGCATATGTCTCTTGTGTGGTCTCACAGCAATATAAAGTGAAGCCCTCCGCTCGTGCCTCAGCCACATTGCTTGCCAATTAGCTTTTCTAATGAGCCCTTGCTAGCTTTGTGGAAATCCAAATCAAAAGCTGTTCCTCACAAGTTCATAACAGGAATTTGGCAGACGCCCCACAATATACTTGTGGTAGTGCCTTTGTTTCTTACTTGTACCTCATTGGGCATATTTTTTGTCTTCATTTCTTACCCCCACTTTCTCAGCAGATGACATAAAGCTTCTGAAGTATTTCAGTTCTGTTTTCTATGAGATACAGGCTTATTTTGTAGTGTGGTCCTTAGATCTTCTCTGAAAGTGTGCTAGTTATTAAGTGGCAGGATAAACGTCCCGTGTTTATGATCTCTTCCAATCCTGAACTTGCAGAAAATGTTGTGCCTTCCACATCCAAAAATAAGAAAGGGGAGATTGTGATGAAACCAAAATCTTTCTTAGCATACAACAAAGCTAAGAAGGGTATGGATGTCTGATCAAATGTCATCGTACTATACATGCATCAGAAGAACCCTAAAATGGTACAAGAAATTGGCCATAGAACTGCTTCTGGGCTCATGCATGGTGAATGTATGGGTAATATATAATAATTAATAATAGTTTCAATTGTCATTTCGGTTTTGTACTCTTACATTTTGCAAGAAATTAATCTGAGGACAACAAATAATGAAAGTTTTTTTACTCAGTATCATTAAATTTTTTAAAAAGATACTTATTTGTGCTTATATGAATAAAATATTTACCTTTTACTAACATTGAAATAAAAATATACCAACAGAAAACCTATCACACTTATTATTTAACTTGAGAATCTGATAGCTAAGTTTACAGAGGATGTCAGTCGGAATACCATAATCAGAACGTCCCTATGGGCATAAATAGAATCCACATGTTTTCCTCTTGGGTGTCTGAGAGTGAAATACGCATGTATTCTTATGGAGGATTTGGCCTCCGGTGATGCAAGGCCGCTGTGGGTCCGATCGCCCATGACCCACCGGTGGGTCATGCTGCCGCGAATGTGTTAAGGAAATGAGTGCTTGAATTATGCTGGAGGTTCTTTCTCCATTGTGAACTAAGGCACCCTTAAATCAATGTCTTTCACCAGACTGCACTCTTAGTGGGCTTTTAAAATTAAGTCAAAGTAATGACAGTACTAATGGCTATAAAGTTGGTTAGTATAGGCGTATAAAACAATTTGTGTGCCTACTTTTACTTAAATCAAACAGTGCGAGTTGGAATAACTGAGGGGGAGTCAGCATGGGCAGAGTTAGGGAGAGGGGTAAGACAAGGCTGCCCATTATCACCATCGCTTTTTAATATACAGGGTGTCCCTTTCAAACCTCCCACATTTCAAAGGCCCAGGGAAAAGAAACTACAGTAGATATGATAATGAAACTGCACCATATGCTAGAAAATTTCAAAGAATTTATATTACTGCATCAGATGTGCCAACTATTGTTGCCAGAGTGCAGCATGATTGGATGAAGTGAAAATAGCGACTCCACAGCAGTGGGCGCAAGCAGTAGTATGGTTTGCAGAAACAAAATCACGCTGAATGGGTCAGTGTATCTGGACATGTTGAAGCAGTTTGTATACCCTCAGATACAAGACTTGCAACCCAACATCATCTTTCAACAAGATGGAGCTCTGCCTCTGCATTGGTCAACAGCTGTTTGCAAGTTCCTGGACACGCAATATCCCAATGGCTGGATTGGACGCAGAGGACCCATTGCTTGGCCACGTTCCCCTGACATTACCCTGCTGGATTTCTTCTGGGGATTCGTAAAGGACCAAGTATACGTGACCAAAGCGGATGATATTCCTATGTTAAGATGTCATATCACTGATGCGACTGCAAAAGTGACAGGACATGTTACGAAGAACATGGCATCGAATACAGACTCAATTTTCTTTGTGCTACAAATGGTTCACATCTAGAGGTGTAGTGATGATTATTAAATAAATTCTTTGAGATGCTCTAGCATTTGGTGTAATTTCATTATCATATCTACTGTAGTTTTTTTCCCTGGGCCTTTGAAATGTGGGAGGTTTGAAAGGGACACCCTGTATATGCAGAGGAAATTGTGAATGAAGCTTGGGAAGAAATAAACAAGGGAGTGAAAGTTGGAGGGGAAGTGATGAAGTCAGTGGAGAAGGTAAGATATGCAACGATAAAGCTATTGTGTGCGATTCCGAAAGGGGTTTACAAATACTAGTAAATGCACTAAACAATAAGGCAAGGGAATATGGAATGAAAATAAACGTAAGTAAAAATATACCCAAGGAAGAATGGACTTGAAAAAAGTCTGACGGGACCGGGAATTGAACCCGGNGTTTTTGTGTGGGCATAACCTTATTAAATATTTTTGTATGAAAGGTGAATGTGTGAGTGCTCTGCGAGTGATTGTTAAATTAACAGGTTGTCAAAGAAAACGCAGTAAAGAAATGTTTAGGATTTTTTGGGATTCTTAGTCATGACATTAGTTGGGGTGCTTGAATCTGAGTGAATTGGATGAGTGATTGTGATTAAGGGCGTTGGATCTGCTGTTATGATAAATTGGTAGATCTGTACTAATTTCTTTGGAATAATCACTTTTGGGATTGGTAGGAAGTGGAATTATATATTGCATTAGCATTGCCGATCGACCATTCTGTAGCTTTATTGAGGTTTGCTATTTCTGGTGTGAAATGATAATGGAAATGCAGTTATGTTATCCCCATGTAGGAAAATTAATGGAAGGTCCTTCAGACAATCAGAGAGATTAGTGAAATTGAAAGTTAATTATTTGATTGCAATGAGAAATTCTCAATATTCATAATGTTTATGAAAAATACGTAAAATGCTGAAGATACGATAGAAATTAATATTAATTCACATAAGTTTGTGATGTGGATCGAGTTAAATTGATTTAAAATAATCATGAAAATCTGACTTTGGACTTAGAAATCACTGTCTATTAACAAGTATTCAATTTTTAAGTGGATATTTTGCTGCTAAAGAGAATAGGTATCTTTAAAACTTGAGAGGAGTTTCAGATGAGTAGGAATCCTAAGACAATTCGTTTTCCGTTTCCTACCACCAGGTGCCTCTGAAACACGAGTGGAAAATGCACAAATGCATGAACCAAATTAGAACACGTTNAAGGACCAGAACCCGGGTCTCCCAATTGGGAGACCTGGGTTCAATTCCCGGTCCCGTCAGACTTTTTTCAAGTCCATTCTTCCTTGGGATTTTTCCTGGGTGTGCACCATCTTGCGCAAAGTCATTCTTACCCATTTTCGTTAGTAAAAATATAGTAATGAGATTCACTAAGGGAAAGAAGGCTAAGTTAACAGTCAAGGTGGATGGGGAAAAACTAGAACAGGTGAACAAATTCTCGTACTTGGGTAGTGTTCTATCTTGGGATGGGAGGTGTGGAGATGAGGTTCGAAAAAGAGCAGCATTGGCCAAAGAAGCTTTTATGAAGTGAAGGGAATTGATGACAAAGGGTTTCGATAAAAGAATCAGGAAAAGATTGTTAAAATCCTTGATATGGAGTGTTTTGCTGTATGAATGTGAAACTTGGACCTTACGAAAAGAGAACATCAAAAGATTGGAGGCTTTTGAGATGTGGGTGTGGCATAGAATGGAAAAGGTGAGCAGGGTGGATAGAAAAACAAACATAGAGGTGCTAGAAATTGTTGGGGAGGAAAGGGTTTTAATTGAAGTAATTAAGTGCCGACAGAAGAAATGGGTGGGTCAAATATTGAGAAGAGAGGGATTGCTGAAGAGTGTGATTGAGGGTAGAATGCATGGGAAGGCAGAGGCAAAAGATGTTAGATGAATAGTTTTACTTTAGATGATGGATGCATGAACGAATTTTCTACACGGGTTGATTCAAAGATGGGGCCAATTGAGTTGTCAGTGGATGGAATAGGAAAGTTGTTGAGAGTGGTAGACAAGAAGAAAGTGCAGGTACCAGAAGGTATACCATCGCTTGTTATTCGAACACTGGCAAATGAGCTTACTCCCTTTCTTTGCGTATTTTATAGGAAAACGTAAAGAAGGATGATATCATTGTACCTATGTTGTGGAGAAGAGCGCGTATCACTCCAGTTCCTAAGAAAGGGTGTTCCTCGAAACCGGAAGACTACCGACTGATATCTTTAACGTCAATTTTCTGTAAAATAATTGAACATATTATTGCCAGTTCAATTATGTGTTTTCTATGTGATAAGGGGACAATTAGTAAATGTCAACACGGTTTTCGTAAGGGTAGGTCATGTGATACCCAGTTAAATGTCAACACGGTTTTCGTAAGGTTAGGTCATGTGATACCCAGTTAGCCCATTTGTCAATGATTTAGTTAAAGCAGCTGATAAGAGTACCAGTACAGATGCTGTATTTCTAGATTCAAGAAAGGCTTTCGATAGAGAAAATAATCCATAAGTTGATGGCTTACGGGATTAACAAACAAGTATTTGATTGGATGAAATAATTTTTAGGAAACAGATTGCAGCGAGTCACATTGGACAGAATTTTATCTGATGAGGTTTGCATCACATCTGGTGTTCCTCAGGGTAGTGTATTAGGTCGGATTTTGTTCCTAATTTATATTAACGACATAGTGGATATTGTTAGATGTAAGGTTAGTCTATTTGCTGATGATACTGTTATTTACAGAGAGATCGTAACTCCGGACGATACTGGTTGTTTGCAGAATGATTTGAACGATATTTCAGGTTGATGCAGTGACTGGCAGCTTGACTTAAACGTAAAGAAGTGCGTATCTATGACTCTTATGTGTTTCGCCAAGGTTACCTGCACACCCTATAATATTTCAGGATATCCGTTGGAGTTTGTGAGGCATCATAAATACCTAGGTATTATGCTCAGTAGTAGTTTTTCCTTCAAAGAGCATATTCAAAGCATAGTAGGTAATGGAAAGAAAAAAAAAAGGAGACAAGGCTGTTAGAATAATATTCAAATTAAATTGACTCCTTAAGCCATTAGATGTTAAGATAATAAAACTTATATTTGGTGTGGTTCTCTGTTGCCTTTGGTATGGTCCAGTTGGTATAGTCCAGTAACGCAGGGAAGCACACACGTATTAAGGTACTATATATGTATTTCCTAATATTATTATATAACAGGATCATAACATGACCATAGAAAAAATTAACATGATCCAAACCTTGTTAACTAAATAGATTAAGGAATACAGAGGCATGGGAAGAAAATAATTATATCATAATTGGGGGCATTTCTTACAATATCTCCTTTTGAAGTAGTGAAAAATATAGAGTATGCTCTTGATATCAGAGATTTAAAGAACAAGACTTGGATGCAAGGTTTCAGGAATTTTTTATCGTATGGTACTACAAAAATACATGTGTTTCTGTTAACACATTGTTTCTCAGTGGCTATAGGTGCATTTAATCACCAAAAGAGATGGAGATTATTTATTTTCATATGAATCTTTGTGATGTTTAGTTGTTCACCCTTTCAAAATGCTTAATCATCCTATAATAAGATTTATATTAAACTTTTTCTACCTGTAAGGATTTTATATTTTTATAGATCTTCATTTAGTCAAAATCGTCTGTATATTCACACACTACTTAAGAGAGTATTTCTGTAAGTGCTAGCACATCACCTGGTGCAGACAACGACTGAATCATTTGCTGAAATTTGGACATGCACTTAATTTTTATGGATAGCATTTTAACAACTTAATATAGAATTCCTCCCTATGTAATAGAAAACTAATATATTAACTTTTATTGAAAAGAGAAACATACTAATTAAAAACTTATGGTACATCTGTTGGTTGTTCAATGTTATTGATTGCATTCAAATTTACAAATTTGTTCGACTTGTATGAGGGTTGTTCAATAAGTCCTTAGAAAATACAAGAGATGGTGCTCGTAGTTTCAAGAATGGTTAATTTTTAGTAAGTATCATTAGTCACTATACAGCTGTTTAAATTTCAGTTTTATGCATCACATGGTTTCATTTTTATTGTTGATTGAAGCAAAAAATGTTTGTTTATTTAGAAAAATAGAAAAAAGTGTGATTTGAGTGGTGATTAAAGATATTTAAAAAGCTTCATACCGAAAGAGATCAAAGCTGAGTAAGATGATGTTCATGGCACATCTGCTTCTGTGTTTGTAGCTGTTTACAATTGGTTTAATGAGTTTAAACTTGGCTGTACATCCACAAAAGATGAACATTATTTGGGACATCCAGTGGATGTGACCCCCCCCAAAATGATTGACAAAATCCACAATATGGTTTTGAATGATTGACGAATCAAAGTATTCAAAATAGTTGAGCTCACAGGCATATAGTAATATACAGTGTTTTCAATTTTGTACAAAAAATTGAGTGTGAAAAAAATCTTGGCATGATGGGTGCTGTGTTTGCTCTCAGAGGAGAATAAACGCAATGGTGTGTTTGACACTGAGGCTATTTTGGCACTTTTCCGTCACAATCCTGATGAGATTCTGCAAAAAGCTGATTCTGCATCAATACTTAACTTTGGACAAAACATGGATATATTACTACACTCCAGAGACAAAGGAACAGTCAAAACAGTGCATTTTTAATGCCAATGGGCTCTAAAGAAGGTGAAGATGGTGAAATTGGCCAGCAAGGTGATGGCCACAGTTTTTTGTGATGTATGCAGAATTATCCACTCTGATTACCTGGAAAAAGGTCAAACGATAACTGGATGGTATTATGCGTTGTTATTGAAGCAGTTGAACAAAGAAATGAAGAAAAAACGTCCTCATTTGAAATAGAAAAAGATCAAGACAATGCACGGGTGCACTCCTGTTCCAATGGCCAAAATTATGGAATTATAGTTCGAATTATTACACCCTATTTGGCCCCCAGTGACTTCTTTTTATTCCCAAACTTGAAAAAAATGACTCGGCAGACAACGGTTCACATCAAACGAGGAGGTCATTGCCTAAACAGATGCCTATTTTGAGGACCTTCCGAAATCCTACCTTTTAGACGGCTTAAAAAAAGTTGGGGAAATGCTTGTAAAAGTGTTTAGAGTTAAAAGGAGATTTTGTTGAAAAATAAAAAAAAAATTACACAATTTATTTTTCTATCTTTTTATAAGGACTTACTGAACGACCCTCATAGCTCTTAACCCTTGGACAATGTAGGTGCCAGTAAACATGCTGGTATATGCTCCTTGAGTGTATAAGGGTTTACTAAGAAATGTTTGATTTTCTCTTTAGATTTTGATTGCAGAGGATCTGTTGTGATTGCTCTAACAAACCGTGGCTGTGTTTACCAATGGGGAGGAGACAAAAACATTCCAGAAGTAGTGACCTGTTTACGTGATGAATGTGTGGTTCAGATTTCTTGTGGAGAAAAATTTCTGATGGCTTTAACAACTGAAGGGAAGGTAAGTTTCATTATTATTTGTCATAAGCATTTATTTGGTTGTAAGTGATTGTGCATGTTAACGTTCAATCAAAGGAGTACTCCAACACCATCAAAAAACAGATCGCCACAAACTGATGTACATTTCGCTAGTGATGCTAGCATCTTCAGGGTATGGGTAGGACTGATAAAACAGACGAAGTTGAAGGTGATTACAAATAAACAAAAGAAAGTCACCTAGCGGAATCCAGTAAGCAGTGAAGTTTTTTGTCAAGATCAAAATCTACATTCATTAATGACTTCCTGATTTTATAAATATAAAAATTTCACTGGCGTTAAAACCAGAATTAATATTATGAAACAGTTTTAAGTCTTCCAAAGTAATATTATGTGAGCATTCAAACATATGTTTAGCAACGCTAGAATTACTGTACAAGCATGAGCGAAAATAAATCAAAAATTGCAGGATAACATAAGATTGGGGATACTTGTAAAAACTCCTTCAGCAGAACATGTTGCAACACTGTAAAGAGTTCTCCCTCTGCTAATGGTATTTCTTTTGCTGGGAAGGGTGTGTGAGATTCCATTTAAAGGAATGGTAGTATGAATGGCTCCGTAGCTGACATCCACTTAGAAGGATGGACCTAATTTCTACATCTACATCTACATCAATATCCTACAAGCCACCTTTCAGCGTGTGGCAGGGGGTGAAAACACCAAGGGTTCAGACTATTTTTTTAACCTATTGTTATCACGTATCATTCACTAAGAAAAACATTGATGGAAAAGTTGCATATATGCAATGGCAGCTGTAATGTATGAGTTATAGACAGTGCATATCGAATGAATTTGCAATTAAGAATAGTCAAACAAGTCGAATACGTCTTTTTACCACAAAATCAACATTATGGACCTCAGATTCACTGATTCTTTAACAGAAAGAGAACAGGTGCATGGAGCAATCATTTTTTCTTACTGTCACCAACATTATCACAAATATGTCCAATATACAATCTCAGAAAACTCTTTCAAAAAGCGATAGCGAACCTTATCTTGGATATTTCTCATGTATCTTTAGTATATTACTATTAAAATAACCTTTTGCAATGTTGCATAAGTGGGTTTAGGTATTGAAAGTAATGAAACAGGAAGTTAATGACTTCCTTAATGTTATTCGTGATTATTTTATTATTTGTTTGACGATTCTAAATTGCAAATTCATTCAATCTGCACTGTCTATAACTCATACATTACAGCTGCCATCGCGTATATGCAATGTTTCCATCAATGTCTTTCTTAAAATTAGGTTTGTCCTTCTAAATGGGTGTCAGCTACGGAGCCGATGACATGATTCCCTTAAACGGAATCTCACACACCCTTCCCAGCGAAAGAAATACCGTTAGCTGAGGGAGAACACTTTACAGTGTTGTAACATGTTTCACTGAAGGAGTTTTTACGGGTATCCCTAATCTTATGTTAACCTGCAATATTTGAGTTATTTTCACTCATGCCTGTACCATCCATACTTGAAATGGGTAATGTGCTCTTTGAACCTAGTGATAAGATGCATCTTAGTTTCCCCAATGTATGAAAGATCACATTCAGGACAAACTATCTTATAGATACCAGACTCAAGTAAAAGGGGATCTTTATCCTTTGTGGTACCCAATAAATTCTTTAAACTTAAGCTGTTGGTGTAACACACTTTGTTATTTTTCTGTTTAAAAATGTTGTCAAAACCTTTAGTTAGAGGAGGAAAAAATGGAAGTTAAATATATCTAAAGTTATCACATATAGCAGGGAACTACGCCTAACCAAGCATTTGTATGTATGCTGACATCTGTCCTAAATGTCATGGGTTCGATACTAGGAGGCCCCAAAAAAGGTACTTTTCCCATTTAAATACATTAATCACATTTTATTATTATAAAATTCGTTCCAACAACTCCGTAAATTTCAACGTTCTATCTTAATGCAATATACGCTATTCACTTCATTGACAGAGAATATATATCTATTGTATGCATGAAGGATTTTGTCCTGCTGGTCCTTAGTTCGATGCTAGGGCAATTCGTATGTCCGAAGTTCAAGAGTTCTTTTAGGGTATTTTGCGTTAAGATAGAAAGTTGCAATTCACAAGTGTTGTTAAAATTTTTGCCCTGTAATCCCTGGTTCGCTGAAAGGACCATTTGAATGGCCGAATTTTCAACAAATCGTTAGGGTAATTGCCAGTAAGATAGAACATTGAAATTTGGGTCATAGGTAGAAGGTCTCTATGCATATTGTATACCATAAGCTTTTTATCCTAGAGGACCTAGTTTTGCAGCTAGGACAATTCGTATGGACGTATTTTCAATAATTCATTTAAGGTATTGCAGTAGGTGGATGGCAGGCAAAGTGTTGCAGGTGGTGTATAATGCCTTAGTTAATCTATCTTATATTAAGCTTGCATCTTTCCTTATCTTTAGTATCCTATATATATATATATATCATCATCATCATCAGCCATTTTCCCTCCGACGTCGGATGTAGGCCTCTCAAGGGGTTTCCAATTCTCTATATTCTGAGCTTCTCGTTGCCATGTTACCCCTAAATACTGAATGATGTCTCTGTTCCATCGGTCCCTTGGTCTTCTTCTTGGTCTCTTCACGTCTCTTGGTATCCAGTTCAGAACTGCTGATGTCCATCGGTTGTCGTTTCTCCTTGCAACATGGCC
>KZ309230.1:2049962-2067653 GCA_000376725.2 Ladona fulva | reverse complement strand
AGTTGATGGAAGATGAATTGTTGGATTTGGTTCAGGCCAACGAAAGTATCGAGATTAATGAGGAGGATTCAGAGATGGGAAATGAAAATGAACGTTCGAAATTATCTATCAAATCTCTCAAGGAAGTTTTTAACGCAGTAGACGAGGCCCAAGAGAAATTACTTCGATTTGATCCGAGCATGGAGAGAAGCTTGAAATGCAAACGGGCGTTTCAGGAAGCTCTATTTCCTTACCGTGAGCTCTACAAGAGTATGAAGAGTCAGGCAAAACAGAGTTTCATTACATTACATCTCGAGAGAGATCTTTTCCTACCGAAGAAAATTTGGGCTCGGGCGATTTCCCATCCTCCGCAGAGGTCGACATGGAACGCTCAGATAAAGACACTTAACTCAGTGGAGAATTAAAGCCTGTTGTGTCTCACCAGCCTGAATAAACAGCATTAACTTCTAAAAGGTGAGCTATGTAATATTTCAGACTCATGAAAATTCCGTATCTGATTCTGATGATACGTGAACTTTACCGTTGATGATTATGTTTTGAACTTATTTTGTGATTTACTTTTTCATTTTCAGAGGCTTTCGCGCTATTTAAAAGGCCAATAAGTCCGAGTCTACTTTTTCCTTTAGCCGAGTAATGCCAGGGTTGGAAGCTACTAGTGATAGTGTCGATTATCTCATCCTCCGTGACTCCATCAAAAGACTCATATTAAATATGTAAAAGTGCGAAATATCTTTATGGGTGCAAGTTCCTGTGGACCCCATCTAGTGTCAATGCAATTAAACTTATTTTTTAAAAAGCAAATTTCTTGTATGGAAATTTTATTTCGATAAAACTAGATGCATTTTCTGAAAAAAAAAATAAATAAAAGCGGATGATTCTTCACTTACCACGTTCGAATACGAAATAATTTCCTTAGCCACAAATTTGCATAGTGGTCGCAAAATTTCGTTCTCGATGAGACAGATTTTTTCAGATTAAGGAACGAAACTCAATATTTCCCGTAATGTACATGTTTCATATAGTGCGATTTCACATTACGCGGTGTTTTCAAGGAACGTATCTTCGCTCTATGTGAGGGTCTACTGTATATGGGTTCCTGCAAGATGCATGACAACCCTCTCACAGAAAATATTACTGAATAACATTCCTCCAGAAGTAACTAACAAAGATATTTCAGAAATACTTAGTCAACCTGGAAGGATGGTATCTCCCATATGTCAGCTAAACCTTTAGATATAAAAGAAGGGATATGCACATTTAACATCCTGGCTCTGTAAGGCTCATATCTTTTTAAGAGAAAGAGTTCCACTCTGACTATTTTGTTGTTGATATCAGGAACACTATTCACTGATTTACATATGATTGGATGATAAAAAATGCTTTGATTGCAAGTGGCATAATGCTGAAGACTACAAAACAACCTGTGGAGATTATGGGGTCCGGTATAGGAAGAAATAAGAAGGCCGTCGTTCCTTAGGTGTTCTTTTATTCATCTCTTTACGATATTCACAGCTCAGGATTAGGTTGCTGACTTCTTTCTCCTCCGTCTTTGGAGTCTGCTTTATATGTCAACCAGCCCCCAGAACTTTCGACGGAAGCACTTTCGGTGCCGAGTCTGGAACTTTCTAGAATTTTTCGCACATCTGAAAATAAAATTTTTTCTGGCATTGAGCCCATGGAACCGGCGCTTGCAGCGATCACAGGTTCCGTGAGACCACTTGGCCACCACATCGTGCGGTCGCATCACATGTCACCACAAACCCAAACTATCAAGCCTATGGAGATTTAATTTGAAGACCACCACAGTGATCATCAAAACAGTGACGTAGTCAGAGAGCCTCCAGAAAACAAACAGACACATCCATCTACCTCACAAACACTGTTAGTAATACATGGAAACCAATCTCCACTATTTCCTCACTCCAACAAAACCCATGCCAGGCTAACCAAAGCAGCTATTCAGGAGTCACAACCCTTCTTAAGCTAGGATTCTGATCTGAAACCCTTCTCACAATCAGCTGGAACTGCAAGAGGAAAAGTCATTTAGTTTCCAGATGATGCTGAGGCTTTCATCTTAACTGGGAGGAGCAAAGGATCCAAAATCATACGAAACCAGTGGTTATCCAAGGATGCCTCCCTGGCATGTACAGATGACCTTGGATTCAGACGTACTGCCCAACATTATGTTAAAAACCTTGCTTTTTCAACAATGTCTTTTCTAAGCCTCTGATGTTATCAACCTGAGGCAAAAGGGTAGAAGATAAGATAGGTCTAAGGTTTTCTGTCAGGACATTAGTGAACTTTTGAAAACTGGCGCTCCTTGACAAAGAAAAAGTAGTCAAGGTAATTGTACTCATACACAGAATTAAGAGGCTCACACCAGTTCAACAGGAGATATCTAATCTCACCCAGATCAATAAATTTACTCACACTTGAAGACGTACTCAGGTAGTTGGAGATAATGTTCACAATGTTGTTATCCCTTGCTCTCTCTATTGTTTTGTTATTGTCACTAATATGCTTTTGTCTATCTGAATACATATACAGTAAAACCCGGTTAAGACGTTTTTCAGGGGACCAAGCGAAAATCGCGTCCTAAGCGGGATAACATTATAACCGGGTTGTGTAATGCCGGTTGCCTAACATAAGTTTGAAGAACGGTCTGCTTGTCGCACAAAGAGAACCTCTTAGTTACTTGCACAGTTACAAATTCCATTTTATCAGGGAAAAAGGAAAAGAATGGTACTTTTTCATTATGCTTATAGTTAATTTATTTGTTCCCTGATGGATTTTTGCAACACCTCTCCTGATACTGTGAATTTTATTATTTGATCGGTTTACATATGAGCAAAATTTATGTACTTGATGCAACCAATGAGGAACAATAACGCACGTTTTTCTTCGTGTCAAAAAATTATGTTATTATTATTAAATAGGAATTTTATTTTACATACCATGCTTTCTTGTGAGCCGAATAATCACAGGGAAAACTTAGGATATTCTTAAAACATCGCGGTTTTGTATACTTCCCGATGTCAAGTGGCCTCAGTTTTTCCGTGCCGTCCGCATTAGCGCACAGAAGCACCGTTAATCTTTCTTTACTGAGTTTTCCTCCATGGCACTTCTCAGTCTTATAAACATAAGACTTATTCGGCATGAGCTTAAAAATAGTCCAAATTCATCCGCATTGAAAATGTTATTGGGCTCATACGCCTTAATCAGCTGCGGGAGGGTAGCGGACCTCCAGATTTCAGCGTCCTCGTGACTAACGGACTCGGATTCTCCACAGATTTGCCTATAGAAACCATGGCGGTTTTTGAACCTATCAAGCCAACCTCCTCACGCCGAGAAATCTTTTATTCCTAACTTAACGGCGACTTTCGCTACTTTTTCTTTGATGATAGTCCCGTTAAGACGAATATTACAGTATCTTGCTTGATGGAACCATTCGAGTAGTACTTTTTCCAAGTCCTTATGCTTTGGAGTTTTTACTTTCTTCTTAGAAGATCCGCCACATAAGGTTACTTTTGCCTCAATGTCCTTCCTCTTCTTTAAGATGCCGCTTAACGTGGAAGTTGGGATGTCAAGGGAGTGTGCGAACTGTTGCTGCGTAAGATGGGGTGTCCTCTCGTCATATTTTTTAATAATGGCGAGTTTCTCAGAAATCGAGAGCGGCTTCCTTTGTAAATTTGTTTTCGGCATCTCCACTAAAACTTCCACTGAAATGCAATTTTTTAACACGTATAAACAAAGGGATAAACTACAAACTGTTCGATGGTAGTAATGAGACGTACGATTTCCGCTCTTTCCGCAATCTCTCCGCAAGACGCTCCACACCTCAGAAAACACTGCACTGCCAATCAGCTAAATTCGATATTTTTAGAAATCGAGTTTCCGATCAAAGAAACACCCCATAGCGACTTTTTATCTAGCTTTTCGCATGGGACAAGCCGGATAGGGAGATTCTCACCCTATCTTACAATTAGAGGTAAAATCGGCTCCGAAGATGGGATGCGGATTATTCAGTTTCGCCATATCTTCTTTTTCTTCTCAGGAAATAAGTCATCGGAAACATGAGATTCAAAAGGAACCCCCTTAGAACAAGGCAGAAGAGGAGAGATAACGGCGATACAGATTACGTAAAAAATTTTGGTCTATCATATGAGGTGGACATTCGGTTAAAGCGAGTTGTAGCGCATCTGGGGACGGGCAAAATTTTCGTCTTAAGCAGGAAGCAGAGCGTCTTAAGTGGTATTTTTACCATGTGATTCGTGTGGTAGGGACCGGAAGAAAATCTTGTCTTAAGCGAGTACGTCTTAAACGGGTTTTACTGTATGTGCATCCAAACACATTCATACATAGGCATCATCATTATCAGCCATTTTCAATCCAACATCGGATGTAGGCCTCTCCAAGCGCTTTCCAATTCTCTCTATTCTGAGCCTCTTGTTGCCATGTCACCACTAAATACTAACTGATGTCTCTGTTCCATCAGTCCCTTGGTCTTCTTCATGGTCTCTTCACATTTCTTGGTATCCAGTTCAGTACTGCTGACGTCCATCGGTTGTTGTTTCTCCTTGCAACATGGCCTGCCCACATCCATTTCGGTGATCTTACCTTATCTATGATGTCTGTCACTCCTGTTATCTTCCTAACCCAGGTGTTACATTTCCTGTCTCTTCTTGTGATTCCAAGCATACATCGTTTCAAACTTCTTTGAGTAGTCTGAAGTCACTGGGTTATTGCTGCGTTTAACACCCATGTTTCACTTCCATATGTCAAAACTGGTAGAATGCATTGGTTGAAGATCTTTCTCTTCAGGACCATTGGCATTTTTGACTTCAGAATGTGGGGGTTTCTTCTGAAAGCACTCCATCCTAGTTTTATTCTTCGATTCACTTCATTAATCCTGTTTTTCTCTCCTGTTGTAACCAGTTGACCCAGGTAAGTGTACTCTGAGCAAACATCAAGGGGTACCTCTTGTAGTAAGATTGGTACTTATACTGCAAAAAAGTTATACATTACCTTAGTTTTCGATAAGTTTAAAGATCAATGGAGAGTACATCAGCAGATAGCTGATGTACTCTCCATTAATCCTTAAGCCTTTTTCCTCCAAGTCTAATGTTTTAAAAACTTCTTCCAGAATGGCTGTAAAAAGAATTGCTGAAAGGCAGTCACCTTCTCTCACACCCTTCTCAATCCAGAATTCCTCTGTTTCTTCATGCAGCATTACAGAGGCTGTGGCATTCTTATAGTTGCTGTGTAAGAGTTGGATGTCCTTGACATCAATCCCTTGTTTCCCTAGTGCTTCCAATGTGGAGGAGTCGAGGCTTGGGCATAGTCAATGAAGCAGAGTACTAGTAGCATCTCATATTCGTTCATTCTGCTGATAATTTCTTGCAGCATGTGAATGTGGTCCATAGTGCTGAATCTCTTGCGGAATCCAGCTTGTTCTCTGGGCTGAGTAGCTACCAGGGACGTCTTCAGATGTGCAGCTATTACTCTCATGAGAGTTTTGTAAATAACAGGAAGGAGGCTGATAGGGCAGTAGCTCTTCAAATCTTCTTTGCCTCCTTTCTTGTGCAAAAGGACAATCTTTGCATGATTCCAGTCCTTGGGAATTCTCCCTTGTCTAAGGCAATTAATGAATAACTGTGCTAAAAGGAGAGCAATCTCTGTAACACAAAGTTTCATTTATTCTGCTAGAACTCCATCTGCTCCTCCTGCCTTTCCATTCTTCATCTTCTTGATGGCCTCTGTTACTTCTTCTGGGAGAATAGAGGGGGGATTTTCTGAGTTTTGTGTTTCTTCTTGGTGTTCCTCTTCAACATTTTCCGTCTTCTTGTATAAGTCTGTGAAGTATTCTGCTACTCTACTCGGTATTTTGTCTATTGGAAGTTGTGTTGCCATCTTCTTTCTGTATGACCAAGATTTATTTCTTTCCCTTTGCTAGGCATTGTCTGACCTTTTTCATGCTTTTGCTGTTTTCTATAGCCTCTAGAACAAATCTTTTGTTAAAATTCCTCATGTCTTCCTTCATTGCCACTCTGATAGACTTGCATAGCTTGACATATTCAATATTTTTCTTTGGCAAGTCTGAGTGTTTCAGTTGCTTTCATTGTTTCATCATTTTCCTGGTTCTGTTGCTGAACTTCTTATCTTTTTGTCTTTTTGGTCTGCTTGCTACTTCTTCTGCTGCTTCCCTCAATACTTCCATGACTATGGCTTCCATTTCTACTTCTTGAAGTGCTGAAAACCTATTTCTAAGTTCCAGCTGGAACTCTTTCCTATTTTCTTCTAATTTTGCAAGACTTACCTCCTGTTTCCTGCTTGAGATTAACTTTTTTTGCTCCATTCTGACGTTAATCATTCTGCATCTAACTATCCTATGGTCACTTCGGTGTTGAGTTTCTTTAGTACTTCATAATTAGTGACTGTGTAGAGTTTGTTAACCAATATGTAGTCAAGTTTCATTTTTTACTCCATTAGGACCTCTCCACGTCCACTTCCTTGTACAATTCTTTTGGAAATATGTGTTTTTTATATACATATTGGTGTTCTGGAAACTGTACCAGGTGGTGGCCTTGTTGATTTCCCTCCCCTAGGTCATGTTTACCTGTGACAGCATCACCTGCTTCTGCTTACTTACACGAGAGTTAAAATCGCCCATGATGATTTTATAATACTGATCTTCCTTGTCCTGTTCTGTGCTAAGAGTCTGTTAGAAATTTTCAATTTCCTCTTCGCTGCTTGCTGCTGTTGGAGCATAAACTTGGATAATCTGAACAGAGTAATGCCATAGAGTAATCTTATAGAGGGATAACCTTATGGGACGCTTTGATATAATTTATTTCACGTCTTATCTTGGATAGATGGTATTGGCATTACCATCCCCTTTCTCTCTTGTGAGGAGGAAGGGTACAGCACGGCCAGGATTAAGATGACAACATGGAGCCTTCATATCTTAACTTATATACTCCTTCCAACGTTTTGAATACACAAGGTTAATCTTATAGCCTCTACTTTTTTTTTAAGGGGAAATGGAACATGCTTTTGCATAGAGAAAGAAATTTGGCGATAATCATTTTTGAAAACTTTCTCTCTACTGTAAAGGTTTACAGTACCATTTAGGTTACGAAAGCGATTGTGCCAAGGAGTTCGTCCTTTTTGAGAATGGCCCACTAGAATATTTATTAAGTTTCCACCTTTGTCTATCCGTTCTACCGAATTGATATACCAACTTTAAATTATGGGATATGAAGTATGCATATTACAGAATATTTCTCCAAGCCATTCGGCATGACCCGGGTTCGATTCCCGGTCCCGTCAGACTTTTTTCAAGTCCATTCTTCCTTGGGAGTTTTCCTGGGTGCGCACCATCTTGCGCAAAGTCACCCTTACCCGTTTTCCTTTGATATATCACGTATCGTGCATCACCTCAATGCGAAAGAAATTACGCTTACATTCATCTAGTAAAACAAGTTATAAATCAAAACAGTGTTAGAAGTACTTGCTAAAAGTATTATAGTCAAGTTAATTCCTCTTAAGTGAGGCAAATTGGAACAAGTTGCTTTCAGTTGCTTTAAAATCATTGTTGTTGCCCATCTTTTTGGCGATCTACTCTACTAACATTGGGGTAAGGATTGGCAGCTTGATTTGAATATAAATGAGTGTGTTGCTATGCCTTTCACGTGTTCTACTAATGTTGTTAGAGTACAATACCACATTTTAGATTATCCCTTAGAATTCGCACGCCACTTTTAATACCTATGAGTTACATTCAGCAGTAGTTTGTTGTTACCAGAACATATTCGAGATGTTATAGGAAAGGCAAGTAGAAAAAGCTCGGTTTCATAAAGCGTATTGTAGGTAGATGCGATGAAAAGGTTAGAGAGCGATGCTATTTTACCCTGGTCAGGCCCCACCTTGAATACGCGGCAAGTATATGGGATCCAGCGGATGAAACGCACACCCCCAAAATCGAGAAAGTTCAGCGCAAGGCATTACGATTTGTGAAAAATTGCTACGATGAAAAAGCTAGTGTTACGGAAATGCTTTCAGACGCAGGTTGGGAATCCCTGAAAGATAGGAGATTGGAAGCTAGGCTTCCATTACTCTGTAAATTTTGAGACAGCGCATTTGTGGAGGACGTTATCAATATTATGCGACCCCCCTGCTACTTTGGCCGATCTGATAATGAGCGCAAGATAAGGGAAATAGATGCTAGGACAAGTCGTTTTAGGGACTCTTTCTTTCCGTGAACGATACGCGATAATAACAAAATAAGGAAATAGCGTGAGCATCCGGTGTTAACACCCCCACACGCCGAAAGGCGGCTTGTAGGGTATTGATGTAGATGTAGATTACAAACATTAGCAAGTAGAACCCTGGGGAGATGCCTATTGTAAAATTACTTATTTTTCCCTCATTCGACCCAGCCTCGAATACTGCTGTGCAATTTGGGATCCACATGATGTAGCATTAGATTTAGAGATGGTCCAACATATAGCAGGCTGATTCAAGGTTTGACAGTAATGTTATGGCTATCATAGAATCACTCGGATGGAAATCACTGCAGCCTAGAAGATAAGATTACCGACGGAAGCTTTTTGAAAAATTCATCTGTTCAGAATTTTATGGTGAAGTAGAAGATGTAATTCCAGAAAAAAAGGAGAGCGATCTCCAAGATGCATCGACAAACCGTTACATGGAATCGATCTCTAAAAAAAGATTACTTTTAGTCGTTCTTTCCACATAGTATCAGAGAAGCTAATGGTGTAGATTAGGTAGGCTGTTAATGCACCCCCTGCCGTGCACCACTGGCAACAGGCATGCCACAAATCAAAATTATCTTAACAGTTTCGGTTTCGTTCCTCGAGCTTTGGCTCGAATAAATGGCTGCCTCATTAAAACGTAGGTCCGATCAAGCAGAGTCCACTCTACTTACTATCTGTTTGTTCAATTTAATATCTGAACTGATGTAATATTTGTAAAAGTGCATGCTAGCCATGTGCCTTCCGGTTTTAAGCGACTTTGTAGCAACCTTTTTGAGGTAAATGCAACAATATAAACAAAAATTGATTGACATCTCTGCCAATAAAGTGCATCTGCTGTTCCTTTTAACTCATGCTGAACGTGATAAGAGAACTCCTCTACTCATACAATTGAGTGAAGATAAGTTCCCGTTCTCAAGAAGGTTGAAAAAATCCTCGTGGTTGCCAGGCTTGCTACAGTTACAAGAAGGCGATGCGACGATGTGCAGCACCAACTGGTCGGTGCATCCCTAAGTACGAGAAAAAGGCATATCACTTGGATACATGGATGCAAGCACTCTGTAAGATTACTCTATGGTAACGCTTATTGATCCTGAGGATGAGCTTACATATTCTGTCAAATACACTTTTTATTTTCTCCACATTAAGCTGCGGCAGTTATAGGTTGCGAAGTGTAGGGTGTTATTTCTTTTCTTCATGATGGACCTATGTAATGCCACCACCTCCCAGACATCCGAATGGCTGGTGCTTTTACGTCCAGATAAATTTCCATTACAGAAGCTCATCGTGACAAATTGTATTTTTTGCCTGGAGGGTAAAAGACGGTGATTCACCAGGCTGTCTCACTGCTGGTTGGTGAATGGATGAGTGCCACTGTCACTAATTGGCGGGAGATATTGTTGAAGCTTTCTTATCATGGTTGAACCTTATCTATACATTGCTGCCAACCTATGTTTACTCCCCTCCGCCCCAATGAGGCAATGAGTTGTGGCAGTATGAGGAGAGGACATAGGCAGAAATGTATATATGCAAAAGAGAAGTATATATAAAGTATATATGCAGAAAATATGTTTTATATTCATATATTTGATAAGTTATATCATCTGGCTGTGGATAATTTATCCATTCTCTCATTTATTATCATCATATCTACTGATCCTTTTACAGTTATCTATCAATCCCCATTTTTATCCACATTTTTAGTCAGTGTNAATTCATTTAGGGTATTTTCCGTTAAGATAGAAACATGCAATTCACGGTGTTGTTAGAATAGATGAAGGCTATCGTATGCCGTAAAGCTTTTTGCCCTAAAGGCCCAGGTTCGAACCCAGGACCATTCGAATGACCAAATTTTCAAAAATTCGTTACGGTATTTCCCGGGCAGGTAGACAGTTGAAATTCGCTACATCTTTAGAAAATAGGTATTTCCATGGTATACTGTAATAATATTTGTCCTCATAGACCCAGGTTCGATGCTAGGACAAATCGTATGGACGTATTTTGAATAATTCATTTACGTTTTGTAGTTGGTGGATGGCAGTCCGTTTATAGCAGGTGGAGTGTTGCAGGAGGTGTAAAATGACTTAGTTAATCTATCTTACATTAAGCTTGCAGTATGCAAGCAACTTTTACTCATACTATATATATCCGGAGAAGCGTCTATATAAAGAGATATGATATTGCCTTAGCAAGTGTTCATTTTAGGGTCCTATGCCAGAGTGGTTTGTTAAAGTGAAGGCTATAGTTAATATCCAAGCCCACGTCCAAACACCAATTTAGAAAATATCATATAGAATAGATTAAGTAAGGAGTATATACACGGCCAGCCATAGACTGCCTGCTATACACTGATAGCCATGGCACCCGGAATTTTGGTTTGGGACATTTGATCCGCTACAATTTGGTCCGTGGCAGCTGGGTGCTACGATGATTTAGTAACGACATGCGATGAATTTGTTGTTGGGCAAGGCTGAGATTCCTCATAATTAATTGTTATTGTTGTTGCTGGATAGAATTCAATAGTTTTGTTAGTATTTACCTTTTGTTAAACAATAATTAGAAGTATGCCTTACTGGAATCGGAGCGTGCAATAGGGGAGGAAAACAGTTATCCGGACGTAAAAATTTGACANCCAATAGTTATTTATTTATTTAAATATTTTCAATAGAATATATACTGCCTTGGAACTGCAATGGTTTCTATTGTCATATGGACGAGTTGGCTCTTTTAATTCGTGATTTCATCCTTACTTACATATGCTTGCATGAGACATACCTTAAACAATTGAATTAATGATTCATGAAAGGGTGCAGGATATACAGGTGTGATGATACAAGTGGCAGGCATGCCAGAGATAGGGTGGGCAGTCCAAGAGACTCTTTACTCCTCCAGAATCTGACTTGCAACACCATTCCAGGCTATCATCATGAAAGTTCATATACTAGAAAAAATTACAGTATGTAACATTTATTTTTCCAAAGGAACTTCTGTAACAGAGAGTTACAGAGCAACCTAGAAAACCTCATCTGTCAATTGCAGAAGCCTTTTATTTTACTGGGGGATTTTAATGCCCATCACTCTCTATCAGGCAGCACTTTGTCCCAGTGCAATAGGAGAGGATGGAGTTTAGCAAATTTTATAGACTCTTCCTGCAAAACATTCCTGACAAAAAAATTCTAGAAATTTTAGAACTTAATTAAGACTCATAAAACCAGTCAATCAGCGTGTAAGGAGCAATCGGGATGAGGAGGTGGTGGTCACACAACTTAGGATTGGGCACAGCGTTCTGACTCACTCATACCTCTTCTCAGAGGAAAAAATACCTCCTTAATGCAACCAATGCAAATGCCTAATCAACATCAAACCTGCCTGATTGTGATAAATACAAAACTACCCACAGCTTGTTAGGAATCAAAGCATACAGATACGTTGACGATATTTTTACAGTCTTTGACCTTGAGCAGTTCAACATTGAATTGTTTTTAGAAAAGTTAAACGGGCTTTTCCCATATATTAAATTTACCCTCTAACTAGAACACTACAACTCTACCGTTTTTGGACATATTAGTAGTCAGGAATAATGAAGGGCTTCATTTTGTCATTTACAGGAAACCCACCCCCATTAATTTTATTCCAAACTCTTCTTTTCACCCTAGGTCCCATAAGCATTCTGCCTTCCATCATCTCATTTATAGTTTGATAAGCCTACCACTGGATCATACCAGGTTTAGCAAGGAGTTGAGTTTTATTTTAGACACTGCATCACAGCTGGATTTTGATCCTTTGCTCATTTACTCATTGGTCAGAAGACATAAATTTAAGGCACTCAAGAGAAATTGTTCCACCCTTTCTCCGACCTTTGATCCGTCTACAAATCGTTATATCAAGTTGCCATACTACCGACACCTCACGGAGGGTTTAATAAATATCTTTAAAGAAAAAATATAATTGTATCCTTTACTAACAGCCTTAATACTAAGAATTTATTAGGTAGTACCAAAGATAAAGATAGTTTACTACACAGATTCAGCATTTACAAAATAAGTTGTTGATTGTGACTTAATATACTAGATTGGGTTGTTACTAGATTCAGAGAACATTTAGCCTATTTGGAATCTGGTAGGTTCTCCCATTCCAGTGTTGCCAAGCACATGGTGTAATTTTCCCACAATATCATGATTGATAACTTAAAACTAATCTACAGCTATAATAAAGGTATCAATGCTTGGGAAAATCTGTATATCTAAATATGTAAAGCAGAAATTCTGTGGGTTTGTGTGTTTTTACATGTATCGATCAAAAAAAAAAGCAGAATTTTTAAATTTCCCAGGATGTATTATTACAATTGTCAATTTTTTTCTGTGTATTGGTACACATGTCCTTAATGCCCTTTTTTAAGGGCAGCCATTTTGAAAGCTTAGTCTATTGTTGGCAGTCAAAATGCTTGCAAGCGTCTTACTCCTTCAGCAATTCTATCTTGATCTCCTTAACGTTGCCAAAACGTCATCCATTCAAGGTTTTTTCAGTTTTGGGAATAGGAAGAAATCGCAGGGGGACATTTCCAGTGAGTATGGTGGTTGAGGCATCATAATGGTGTTGGTTTTTGTCAAAAGTTCACAATCAAGAAGTGAGGTGTGAGCTAGTGTGTTATCATGGTGCAATTACCATAAATTGTTTTGCTTCAGGCCTGATCGTTCTTTTCAGATTGCTTCTGATTCATTTCGGATTGCTGGTTTGAATAGTTTTCATTTAAACTTAAGAAAATTGTCAGAAAATAAAAATTCCTAAACTTTTCTATAACTAGTTCAGCTGTCAAAAAAGTAGAAAACAGAGATATATAAAGATTAGGAGGAACGATTGCAGAAAAAAAAATTCCAACTGCCAAGATTGAACCCTATGCTAAGTTCATTCTGAGTTCCACTTCTGAGGATTCTGATGTTGAAAACATCTGAGATGTTTTCAACCAGTTCAACTCTGGCATTACATAGTCTCTTTGGTAGATTGCAGTTTTTTTCCTTTTTATCTTTTGTCTCATGAAAGCTAATAAGGGGAGGATCTCAAAATTTTCAAAAGGGAGCAACTAAGGATAATTATAGTAATAAGTAAGTTGCAGTAGCTGTGTGCACAGTAGCTGTGTAAGCAAAATTTCTTAACTCGTTTAAACTTTCAAATTTTTTGCCATCACTATACTACAACTGAAAGTAATCGAATAATGTTATTTTTTCCTTCCATCAAAAACTTCGAATGATGAGTTTGATTTTTTACTATATCATTAGGGTGTAAGTGCGAATGATTCTATTCCGTTTCTCACTTGTTTCTTCCCATTGAGTGAATCCATTGGTTGTTTCACTTGCTCCATAAAATAAATCCCACTCTGTCCCAACCTCTCCAACTTGAATTAGACTAGTCCAATGAAGCAAAATAATGAATCTCTATATGTAACATTGAATGCATATCATGTTTCAGTCACTCCATGCCATTGACTTAAACTTCATGTTAATACTTGTGATGTTTTTTCTCATTTATATGCTTTCAAGGGGAGAGAGGAATTCAGATGCATTGCCCTATTAAGGGGAAGTACCTCATGGAGAGATAAGATGCTGATGAAGTAGATTTCCTTGATGGCCTATCCTAATGATATAGAATAGTAATGCACTCCCCAAGCAAGTGTGAAAAACATCTACAATTAATAATAAATATTGAAGAGTATGAAAATATTACAGTAATAATAGATTATTTCACTCATTCAGTTATAATAGAAATCGCTTCTGTGCAGAAGCCTGAAATATTCTATTTCTCTTCTTGTTAGTGCTCCAGGAATTTTATCTAGCAGTGAAAAATTGCAAATGTTGACAAGCTACTCTTCCTTCATTCAGATTTTCATTTGAGAGAATAAATGCAAAATTGGTGTATTCTGCATAATAGAGAAAATACTTTATCTGATAATTTTATCATTACCTTCTCAAACCTGTCTATAGAGAAAATCATTTATAGCAAAGTACAACCTTCTTCTGATTGAATGAAACTAATATTGTTTCATAAAATTTCATTTCTTCACTGATTATGATAATGAAAAAGAGTAAATTTGCAGATCAGAAAAGAAGAATTGATTGATTACTCTGAAATGTTTCAACGTACCGTAGTATTTCTAGATGCATTGGAAAAGGAAAGGAAACTTGTTTTTTACACCTGATGCATGAAGCTACATATTTTTTGTGTACGTAGTTTTTTTAATCACATTTTCACTGGAATATTCTTCAGAATCACTCAGAGATTTCTGATCACTCATTAGGGAAATGTTTTTCTGATGGTAAAATAAACCTGCTATCAGATATCCAGGCAGATATGTCAATAGGAGACAGATAAAAATCAGAACTTTTCATTCAATGTTTCTGTGCGGAAAACCGGAGAACTTGAGGGAAGAAATGAAAACAAAGTGGAATGGGTCAATCAGAAGTGAAAAGGCATGAAGATGGATTGTTCTGGAGTTGTGATTACAGAGTTATTAACAGAGGAATACTGAAAGATAGACCAGGTTTTACAAGAGTAGCTATTAATATGAAGGAAGTCATGATAAGAGTTGAAGGATTTCTGTTAGTCAATGAAAGAATGATATTAGTCAAAATAGCTACCAGGCCAAAGGATTCAGTATTTGTGCAGGTGTATGCACCAAAATGTTGCCATAAGAATGAGGAAGTAGAAAGGATGTATGAGAAAGTAAAAGAGGTGATAAATGGTTTAGAGGGTGATTAAAACTTGATTATCACAGAATACTGTTGTTTTTGAAAGGAGAGATGCAAATATGGTCAAGGACAATGGAATTGGAGGCAGAAATTAAGGATGAGACATGCTAGTGGCATCAATGGCACAACAAATACCTTTTTCTGTCAGCATGCCAGAGGGTGATAAACATGGGAAATGCCATGGGATTTGAAAAGATTCTAAATCAATTTCATCATAAAAATCAAATACAGATTTAGAAATCAGTGGGAAGATTACAGAAGTTGTAAGGGTCCAATGTAACATCTGACTGATGTAACCAACCACAACTTGGTGATGGCAAATTCTTTTTGAGTTTTAAAATGATACAAAGCAGGAAAGGAAAAAATCATAAGTTAATAATTTCCAGAATCAAAAAATATGAAGAAAAAGAATCTACCAAAGATAAAGTTATACTACTGAATTGTAAACTCAGTATAAGTAGATGTTACTTAGTGGATGGCCATAATAATAGAAAAGAAATCTCTCATACACTTCCACAGATTTTATTGATGCAACATGTTTCACTGGCAACCTAGCATCAGACACAGTTGTTTTTCAGTTCCACAATTTGTACAGAAAAAGGGTGGAAAGGGAGGGGGAATTTTGGTAAGACAGTACATGTAACAAATCATTAAGGATGTGCATTCTAGTTTCTATGCAGAAATGAAGAGGAAGGTGTCAGAGTGATCCAGATGGCAAGCTGCTGCAAACCAATCCCAGGGTTGAAGACTTTGGAGGGATTCTTTGAAATTGTTTTCCTTTGTAGCAGTCTCCATAATATTTGGAATAGCAAAAATGTAGTGATGTATCATTTTTATGGGAATAAGAAGAACAAATTTAAGTGGATCCTCACAGATGAAAGATGAAACAAATAGACGTCAAAGAAGATTCAATGAAGTGCCCAAGGAAAACCACAAGCAAAAGCAAGTGAATTCATTTGAATCAAAACAATGGAACAAAAGTCAAAACCATATTTATTGAATAACTATTTCATTGTCCCAATGAAATGTTTAAATAAAAGTGTCAGCCGAATTGGATGAGTGAAATGGTTTATCAGAGACATGTTTTAAGAATTTAAATGTTTACACTTCATCTTCATTAGGTGCTCACTTTTCAAATGAATATTAAAATTGTAGACCATCTGAAGATGAAATAAAACATGTTAAGTAAATAAAGTATTGCATGACCCACAACCTCAAGTATAATCTTTCTCTTACATTTATCAGAAGTAAGGCTTATTCAATAAAGTATACTTTATTTTATAGTTCATCAAATTTCTTTAAATGTGTACTTTTTTAAATTTTGTACTATATCTTACTTTTCCTTTGCAGATTTATTTGCCTGCAAGGGAATATCAAGAAATATCACCCCCTTTTATATTTATGTCTAAGTCTGTTGGTAAAACTCTTGAAAATGAAGTCATTATTAAGATAGAGTGTGGGAAGTTTCGCCTGTTTGCACTCTCTGCAAAGGGAAACTTGTATTGCTGGAATGAATATGTTGTCAATGACAATGTCACTCCAGAGATAATTTTGCCGGAAGTTGGAAGGTAAGAAGGAGTGTTACTCTGCAGTATACTACACTCTGCAGTATTTCTCATCATGTTTGGTTGTACAAAGTGCATTCTTGTTACAAATTGCCCTTGCTCATTTTTGTTAATAATTCAGTACATTAATTTAAACTTAATGATGATGTCATGTAATATCAAAACTGTTTTAATTGATTTATAATAGAAATGAATTAATATGTTATATTTATATTAGCTAGAAAATGAATTTGCATTTCATTAGACATAAACATTATTTGAGCTTGCATTTTATTATGTCCCTTTCCTGTTGACAATCATCCTTCACTCCAAAGATATTAAGTAGGCCCTGTATTATATCTATTATATATAGTACAAATAAAAGCAGCTTGCATACTGCAAACTTAATGTAAGATAGATTAACTAAGGCATTGTACACCTCCTGCAACAGTCCACCAGCCATACACCGAGGGCCATCCACAAACTACCTTACCCTAAACAAATTATTCAAAATACGTCCATAACAATTGTCCTAGCATCCAACGTGGGTCAGTTAGGACAAATATTCTTATGGCATACAATAGAAATCCCTACCTTCTATAGATGTTGCAAATTTCAACCTTCTACCTGAACAGGAAATACCGTAACAAATTTTTGAATATTCGGTCATTCGAATCGTCCTAGCATCGAACCGGGGCCCATATGGCAAAAAGCTTTATAGCATACGATAGAAAATCATCTATTCTAACAACACCGTGAATCGCAAGTTTCTATCTTAAAGTAAAATACCCTAAATGAATTCATGAACTTCGGAGAGAAAAGCTACCCTAGCATCGAACTAAGGACCCTCAGGGTAAGAACCTCTAGGTATGCTATAGAGGTGTTTGCGCTCTATCGATTACGTGAATTTGAACGTTCTATCATACATGGAAGTAACCAAAATGATTTCTTGAAAGTTTTACAAAAAGAATTTACGTAGCATCAAACCTGGGGCAATCAGGGATAAATCTCTTGCGGCAAACGGAAGACTAAAAAATTTTCTAACGATTCCGTAAATGTCAACGTTCTATCTTCACGCTAAGTACGCGAATAGAATTTTTGAAAATGCGCTCAATGCATTCTTATGGGAAA
>KZ309230.1:2000683-2018034 GCA_000376725.2 Ladona fulva | reverse complement strand
ATAGAGGTGCTAGAAATGGTTGGGGAGGAAAGGGTTTTAATTGAAGTAATTAAGCGCTGACAAAAGAAATGGGTGGGTCAGATATTGAGAGGAGAGGGATTGCTGAAGAATGTAATAGAGGGTAGAATGCAAAGGAAAAGACAGAGGGGAAGGCAAAGGCAAAAAATGTTAGATGACATAAAGGATGGGGTAAGTTACCAGGTAGCGAAGGAAAGGGCTATGAATAGGAATATTAGGGCATGTGGACCTACCGAAAGGTAGAACACTTATGTTATGTAAGATGAAACAAACTAATGGCTTTACTGAAAAAAACGAGGAATTGATTGGCAAGAAAGAAGACATTAAAGAAAATTATTTAAGTCAAACATCAAGAGAGGCTAGAAAGTAAAGGTGACTAGAGATTGGCTTGGAAAAATATGTAACACAAGGATACTCTAACATGACCTCAAGTATTATTTATTATGTAATAATAAGTATTTAACAATAATTATTTGCTAGAAATAATCAATGAATTCTATGATGGCAAAGGTAGGGTGTTTTTAGGGAGAAAAATAGTTCAGTGAGTAAGGTTTGCAATTGCCATGGTAGTCTTAGCTTAACCTCAATAATCTAGGGAGTGTGATAACTGAGAATACATCAAGCTATGGGAACGGGAAAAGGAGGCTAGGCTGTGAATCAAAAATTGAGAAAGATATTACAAATGTGTTATAGTGAGCAGTTAATGGATCAGAGACTTGGACAATCAAAAATAAAGACAAAAATTATGAAGCTCAGGAGATGTGGATATGGAGGAAGATGGAATGGGTGATTAGAAAATATAAAGTGAGAAATGAGGTTTTGAGGGGAGTAGACAAGGAAACGGTTTTGATAGAAATGATTAACTCTTTGACTGCAAAATTTTGAAATTTTTTCTATCACATGCTTAAAACTT
Organism: Ladona fulva; assembly: GCA_000376725.2. NCBI lineage: Eukaryota > Metazoa > Arthropoda > Insecta > Odonata > Libellulidae > Ladona > Ladona fulva. The sequence goes on along the minus strand of KZ309230.1, from coordinate 2,017,103 downwards.
GTCTTTTAGACCAGCAGTTTTTTGGGTAGTGGTTGAACCATTTATCATCTAAATGAAGTGAAAATTATTTTTTAGTCTGATATTCGAATAGCTTAGCTGTGATATGGAGGAAAACCTGGTAATTAGGTAGAATAGCACAGATGAATGCTGATCCTTGGCCAAGCTGGCTTTCCTCTGTACTTAGATCATCTAATCTTAACGAATTCCTTCTCTTTCATAAAGATTTATAGCCTAGTTTTTCCATGATCTCAGTTATGACTGATATACTATATAACTGATACTGATGTATACATTTACAGTTCTTTTAAAATTTACTTAAACATGTGATGATATAGATCTCTGTTCAGTCTCAACTCGTGTTGCCTGTCACACTATTTGAAAATTCCATACAACCGTGCTGTATTTCAACATAGGTGTAAGGAATGATTTATACATTATTTCTTTGGAGTTTCAACTACCTTCTCCTATTACCCTCATGATGAAATTTTATGCTTTGTGATTAATATGTGCAATGTGGTATTGCCAAATATGTGGTATTACCAAACTTTGGTTAGCACATTGTCCCCATTGACCATTTATTCCTCAAATGCCAAAATTCTTTGTGTATTCTTCTGTGCAAGACCAACCAAGAGAGGGACTCTATAGATATCTTGCATCTAGGCAACTTTTTATTTTGCAGATGAGAAACAATATACCTGTGAGAATTTTTATACGTCCAAAATTATTCTATATCAATCAAAAATTATTTATCACACGTAAGAGGAAGCAAAGAAATGGTGATTTACTGATAGACAACTGGGTAACCTGTTCGGTTTTGGTGAAAGCAGTAAAAGAATCGATTCCTGGTTGAAGCCCGTACGTGCGAAATGGCCTCAGCTATCGAATCACCTTTAAAAATACCACTACAGAGGAAGCAAATAGGCCGGCAATACGGACCCCCCGGGGTCCGGATTATAAGAAAATCTATTAGCTCTGCCGTGACGGGGACGGATTGTTTATAGCCAGTGTTATAATATTTCGTTTTTTGTTTAAATACACCCAATTACGAATCTTAAATGACATTCCACGTCCAATCTTTATCAAATTTACTTTCTTTATGATGCTTGTCTAGATATCGTAGGACCATTATTCCTACTTTATTTTTCAAAATAAGAAAAAGCTACAATAAATCAAAATGAACTTTACATTCATTTTTTATTGAAGTGTTTCGAGTCAACTGAAGTCGGATAAAAAGTACCTACAGTAAAAAAAAATTCGATATGCAGTAGTCTATTTGCCCTCCAATGAATCCCCAAATTTCATACTTCTATCTCATCGGAAAGTGCACGACAGTAATTTTCAAAAATTGCTTTTTTGATGGAAAGTTACTATATCCATACATATATCACAAGACAGCTTTTTATTATANATAACAGGTCCTGAAGACGGCCTTTGCGCCAAAACCGATCGAAAATAAAACCAAATAGTGTGGAAGTTTACGAAGTTTTATTTTTCATAATCTTTAGAATGTCCTTCCACGAAGTACGGCCTTCCATGATAGAATTTACTCTTACCTCCTATTTCTATCTTTCCAGCAGGTTTAGGAGGTGCGTTATTTTTTTTTATGCTTAATATCTGGTGTAGTACCAGGATTCACAGAATTTGCAGATTTCTTTTCCCAAATTTTTTCCTTGTCCTTTACATTCTTTGGTTTTTCTATACACTGGTCTGTCTGGCATCTGACACTAGATCTTTTTACTGTTGTCACTGCTGCGTAAGACCGAGAGAAAGTAGGGCTGACCAGTTCCCTATATTTTTTCCTTGCATCAGCATAGGATATTTAACAATAATTTTAATTTCTGTTATTTTCTTCTCCTCCTGCAGCCTGGAGCACTTTGGGCATAAACTGGATGACTTCCCTCACAGTTAACACATTACAGAAGCAAGTCACAAAAATAGAAATAACTTGAGTGGTATCAAAGAGCCATGCTGTCTTACTACCAGTTGCTGAATACCACTTTCAGTATTTGGGCAAAGACAATTTTGAAGCCATAAAAAATTTGGCTCTTTCCTGGTGTATGGTGTGAATAAACTCCTCTCTGGCTTTTTACCAGGTCAAATAAATTTCTGTTGACGTTACGACGACTGACTCCTCTATTGTCCTCAGGGCTCTGAGTGCTTAGGTCAAGTGGGTGTTCCTTTATATATACCCCTGCTGGGGTAAGCTGTTCTCTGATTGGTCAATCCTGGCTCTACACATTCATTCCTCATTAGCTGAAGCACAGGTTCAGGCTTGACTAAGGGATTAACCAGCATCCCAGTTGAAATTTTCCCTCTCAAGCTGAATTTCAATTGCCTCTTTTGTCAGCTTGTCCCAGAAGCCATTTAAGTGGCCAAGTTTTTTAGCCTTGTCAAAGAAAATGGTGTGGTGGTGGTTAATGCTGTGTTCTGCAACTGCAGACTTCTCTGGGTTGTTAAATCTGATGCAGCTTTCATGTTCCTTAATTCTGGTTTCAGTGTTTTAACCTTTGATGGTTTTTTAACCATTTAAATTATGTATGCATATTCCTGAATGAGTATTAGTCTAAGTCCTGAGTTAAAGTATGGTCCTTTCTGCCTGTTTTACATAGCTCTTTAAATCTATTGTTGATACTTACTTGAGCTGTATAATTAGATAAAAAAAATTGGCAAATGGTCAAAATATATTAGAGAAATAGTGATGATACCAATAGAGAAGTAGAAAACAGCGAGAAAATTAAAAACTCCTGATGATCAATTAGATTACAGAATACTTTCTACAGAATAAGATGAAACACCCTTCTCTGGACTACAACCTTGTCGTGGTGGAAGGGATTGCGTGTTCCTATGACCTAGAGAGCGTAACTGGCGGGAACTATGTTCCTGGTAGGGTCACCCATGCCAGAATGGTCAACAGGTAGGGGCCAAACGAAAGGTAGTCCACGCACTGTCTCTACCTCAGTGAGGCGGCTGCAAAGGCGTCTGTACCCCAGTGGGGCGGCCATTATGGGTGATGGTGGTGTCACGTTAAGAGAAAGGTTGAGGAAGGCAATGGGAAACCACCTCGACTACCACACTTATCCCAAGCAATCATGATGTGCCAATATAAGAATATTGTAAGTGGCGTAAGCGGGACTCAACCCTCTACGGGGAGTGTCGTGCCCGGCAGTGATAGTAGTAAGGCTATCTCGGTCGTCATTCCACGAAACCCTTACCCAGGAAACGACAAGAAAAGAAGAGAGAAGATGGCCAAGGAAACAAGGGTGGGAACCTGGAATGTTAGGACAATGCTTAGGAAAGGAAAGTTGGAAAATGTAAAGGTAGAAATGAAGAGGTCCAACATTAACATACTAGGGCTATGTGAAGTGCGATGGAAGGATGGGGGTGATTTCTGGAGTGATGATGTCAGAGTAATTTTCAGTGGGGGAAATTCTAGCCAGAGGGGAGTTGCGGTAGTGCTAGACAAGAAAGCGGGAAAAGCCGTGATAGCTACAGAGCTAATAAGCGACCGGGTTATGTCAGTAGAAATAAAGGCTGAGCCAGTAAACACGGTGATAGTTCAGGTGTACTTGCCCACTAGCGAACATAGTGATGATGAAGTAGAACTTGTTTATGAACAAATAGAAGAAGTAATGGGAAGGGTTAGAGGCAATAAAAACCTAATTGTAATGGGGGACTGGAATGCAGTAGTTGGGCAAGGCAAAGATGGAGAAGAAGTGGGAGGGTTCGGACTAGGAAATAGAAACGAAAGGGGACAGAAATTAGTAGACTTTTGTAAGAGGAATAACCTCTGTATCACAAACACACTTTTTCAGCACCATAATAGAAGGAGGTACACATGGAAAAAGCCAGGAGATACGGATAGGTACCAAATTGATTACATTTTGGTAAGAAAAAGGTTTAGAAATAGTGTTAAAAATTCAAAGAGTTACCCTGGTGCTGATGTTGACTCAGACCATAACCTGGTCATGATGAAAACCGAGCTAAAGTTTAAAAAGATATTTCGAGCAAAAATTACACCAAAATGGAACCTTGAAGCCCTTAAAAATGGGAAAGCGAGAGAGTTCCAAGAGTCAGTCAGTAAGGCCTTAGAGGATAATGGGAGGGAACTTACTATAGACGGAGAATGGGAAAAGATTAAAAACAGTATCAAGGATAGTGCGCAAGTAACTATTGGAAGGGTCAAACAAAACAAAATTAGGAAACCATGGGTGACGGTAGAAATGATAAATAAAATGGAGGAAAGAAGGAAATGGAAAAGGGTTAACACAGAACAAGGACGTAGAATGTATAGGGCTCTCAACAACGAACTGAGAAGGGAAACAAATAGGGCGAGGGAACAGTGGTGGAAGGGACAATGTAACGAAATAGAAAAGCTGGACGAAAGTGGGAGGGTCGATTTAATGTATAGAAAGGTGAAACAGTTAACGGGAAATAAAACACGAAACAGAACAACCACAATAAAAGATAATAATGGTAAAGTTATACGAGATCCAGCCAGCATAAGGGAAAGGTGGAAAGAATATGTCGAGGAACTATATGGGAAGGACATGAAGCCAACAAACATAATGTTAGAAAGTGAACAAGAAGTGGAGGATGATGATGTTGGACCTGGGATATTAGATAGTGAAATTGATAGGGCCTTGCGTGATATGAAAGGAAACAAAGCAACGGGCATTGACGAGATACCAGTTGAGCTACTTAAAAACCTGAGGGGAAAGGGTAAGAGGAAATTCTATAATTTATGTAGAAAAATTTATGATGATGGGGAATGGCCAGAGGATTTTACTAAGACAATCCTGATTCCTTTGCAGAAAAAGAATAATGCTTCTGAGTGTCGGGATTATCGTACAATCAGTTTAATATCTCACGCGGCAAAGGTTATTCTAAGAGTATTGAATAGAAGAATTGAAGGAAAAATTAAGGAGCAAATAGGAGAAGACCAGTTCGGATTTCAGAAAGGGAAAGGAACGAGGGATGCAATCGGGGTAATGAGGGTGCTAGTAGAACGAAGCCTGGAATTTAAAAAGGATATATGTGCATGTTTTGTCGATTTTGAAAAGGCTTTCGATAGAGTTCAATGGCCAAAATTAATGGGAATTTTAAAGAAAATTGGGTTGGACTGGAAAGATAGGCGTTTGGTGCAAAATTTGTACTTAAATCAAACAGCGCGAGTTAGAATAACTGAGGGAGAGTCGGAATGGGCAGAGTTAGGGAGAGGGGTAAGACAAGGATGCCCATTATCACCATCGCTTTTTAATATATATGCAGAGGAAATGGTGAATGAAGCTTGGGAAGAAATAAGCAAGGGAGTGATAGTTGGAGGGAAAGTGGTAAAGTCAGTAAGATATGCAGACGATAAAGCTATTGTGTGCGATTCCGAAAGGGGTTTACAAATACTAGTAAATGCACTAAACGATAAGGCAAGGGAATATGGAATGAAAATTAACGTAAGTAAAACTAAGGTAATGAGATTCACTAAGGGAAAGAAGGCTAAATTAACGATCAGGGTCGATGGGGAAAAACTAGAGCAGGTGGACAAATTCTCGTACTTGGGTAGTGTTCTATCTTGGGATGGGAGGTGTGGAGATGAGGTTCGAAAAAGAGTAGCATTGGCCAAGGAAGCTTTTATGAAGCGAAGGGAATTAATGACAAAGGGTCTCGATAAAGGAATCAGGAAAAGATTGGTAAAATCCTTGATATGGAGTGTTTTGCTATATGGGTGTGAAACGTGGACCTTACGAAAAGAGGACATCAAAAGATTGGAGGCATTTGAGATGTGGGTGTGGCGTAGAATGGAGAAGGTGAGCTGGGTGGATAGAAAAACAAACATAGAGGTGCTAGAAATGGTTGGGGAGGAAAGGGTTTTAATTGAAGTAATTAAGCGCTGACAAAAGAAATGGGTGGGTCAGATATTGAGAGGAGAGGGATTGCTGAAGAATGTAATAGAGGGTAGAATGCAAAGGAAAAGACAGAGGGGAAGGCAAAGGCAAAAAATGTTAGATGACATAAAGGATGGGGTAAGTTACCAGGTAGCGAAGGAAAGGGCTATGAATAGGAATATTAGGGCATGTGGACCTACCGAAAGGTAGAACACTTATGTTATGTAAGATGAAACAAACTAATGGCTTTACTGAAAAAAACGAGGAATTGATTGGCAAGAAAGAAGACATTAAAGAAAATTATTTAAGTCAAACATCAAGAGAGGCTAGAAAGTAAAGGTGACTAGAGATTGGCTTGGAAAAATATGTAACACAAGGATACTCTAACATGACCTCAAGTATTATTTATTATGTAATAATAAGTATTTAACAATAATTATTTGCTAGAAATAATCAATGAATTCTATGATGGCAAAGGTAGGGTGTTTTTAGGGAGAAAAATAGTTCAGTGAGTAAGGTTTGCAATTGCCATGGTAGTCTTAGCTTAACCTCAATAATCTAGGGAGTGTGATAACTGAGAATACATCAAGCTATGGGAACGGGAAAAGGAGGCTAGGCTGTGAATCAAAAATTGAGAAAGATATTACAAATGTGTTATAGTGAGCAGTTAATGGATCAGAGACTTGGACAATCAAAAATAAAGACAAAAATTATGAAGCTCAGGAGATGTGGATATGGAGGAAGATGGAATGGGTGATTAGAAAATATAAAGTGAGAAATGAGGTTTTGAGGGGAGTAGACAAGGAAACGGTTTTGATAGAAATGATTAACTCTTTGACTGCAAAATTTTGAAATTTTTTCTATCACATGCTTAAAACTTGTCTTTTAGACCAGCAGTTTTTTGGGTAGTGGTTGAACCATTTATCATCTAAATGAAGTGAAAATTATTTTTTAGTCTGATATTCGAATAGCTTAGCTGTGATATGGAGGAAAACCTGGTAATTAGGTAGAATAGCACAGATGAATGCTGATCCTTGGCCAAGCTGGCTTTCCTCTGTACTTAGATCATCTAATCTTAACGAATTCCTTCTCTTTCATAAAGATTTATAGCCTAGTTTTTCCATGATCTCAGTTATGACTGATATACTATATAACTGATACTGATGTATACATTTGCAGTTCTTTTAAAATTTACTTAAACATGTGATGATATAGATCTCTGTTCAGTCTCAACTCGTGTTGCCTGTCACACTATTTGAAAATTCCATACAACCGTGCTGTATTTCAACATAGGTGTAAGGAATGATTTATACATTATTTCTTTGGAGTTTCAACTACCTTCTCCTATTACCCTCATGATGAAATTTTATGCTTTGTGATTAATATGTGCAATGTGGTATTGCCAAATATGTGGTATTACCAAACTTTGGTTAGCACATTGTCCCCATTGACCATTTATTCCTCAAATGCCAAAATTCTTTGTGTATTCTTCTGTGCAAGACCAACCAAGAGAGGGACTCTATAGATATCTTGCATCTAGGCAACTTTTTATTTTGCAGATGAGAAACAATATACCTGTGAGAATTTTTATACGTCCAAAATTATTCTATATCAATCAAAAATTATTTATCACACGTAAGAGGAAGCAAAGAAATGGTGATTTACTGATAGACAACTGGGTAACCTGTTCGGTTTTGGTGAAAGCAGTAAAAGAATCGATTCCTGGTTGAAGCCCGTACGTGCGAAATGGCCTCAGCTATCGAATCACCTTTAAAAATACCACTACAGAGGAAGCAAATAGGCCGGCAATACGGACCCCCCGGGGTCCGGATTATAAGAAAATCTATTAGCTCTGCCGTGACGGGGACGGATTGTTTATAGCCAGTGTTATAATATTTCGTTTTTTGTTTAAATACACCCAATTACGAATCTTAAATGACATTCCACGTCCAATCTTTATCAAATTTACTTTCTTTATGATGCTTGTCTAGATATCGTAGGACCATTATTCCTACTTTATTTTTCAAAATAAGAAAAAGCTACAATAAATCAAAATGAACTTTACATGCATTTCTTATGGAAGTGTTTCGAGTCAACTGAAGTCGGATAAAAAGTACCTACAGTAAAAAAAAATTCGATATGCAGTAGTCTATTTGCCCTCCAATGAATCCCCAAATTTCATACTTCTATCTCATCGGAAAGTGCACGACAGTAATTTTCAAAAATTGCTTTTTTGATGGAAAGTTACTATATCCATACATATATCACAAGACAGCTTTTTATTATATTAGGTATTTTTTCAACATGGGTTGATCTAGTTTATAATTAAATTATCTTCTTAGATTTACGTGTTAGGTTACATTCTTCTCAACAAATTACGCTGAACAACTTCTTAAAAAAATGATGAAACACATGAAACCTCTTTCAATTTAGGAAACTAGCTTCAATTTTATTTATTCCATTTTCTAAAATTAGCTACATCATGGCCACTGAGTTAAATTATCATTCCACCACAAATGTAAAATTTTCTCAGTTTTGGGACGAACGTTTGTATCATTTGAAGCATATCGAATTTTTTAAATCTAAAAATAATCCTTATTACTCTTATAATATTTTTTGTATGCTTTCAAATATTGAATTTCCTCGAGTCAATACTGAGAGCGGAACTGAAACTCTTTAGCGGATGAAGTCGAGAATTGATTATTCCAGTAACCAATTATGTACTCGGATCCATATTTTTGCTTACGTCAGACTGGACGCCATATTTGCTTGTTGGTTTAAAGATCTTTTCTCGTGTTTCGTGGTTGAGTAATCCATTTCAATAAGATATTCTAGCCTCAGTTACAATAAAAACGTTTAATAACTCTGTGATAATCAGAATTTTGAAACAGTAATCAAATTTTGGATACTACTGTGTCTTAAGCGTCTCAGAGACTCATATCAGCTGGTTCCTGTTAATCTGTGATAATGTGAGTTAGAAGTTATCTTTTTTCCTCTAAAAAAGTAAAATTAAGTTCATGAACAAGAAAATCATTTCTTACAGTTAATTTAAACTTTTAAAAGCAATGGGAGATAACAAGTTTTTGTCCTCCATTTTATGCTGCTGTAGAAGTTACGCAACATAGGTTCTTGTATGTTGGAATTTAGCGCATTTATGTTTATTTCATTACAATAATACTTTAACTTAAAAATTTCTACATGTGTATAGTGGCATGCATTCTTATGTAGCTGTAGTACAAATACGGATCCCGCGGGCAACAATTGGATACATGTACCATATCAGATAATTATTTTATTTGATTTAAATTAAGTCCAAACCATTCAGAAACTGAATAATCGAAATTATTAGTTTATTAACTTAAATCTTGTAATGGATGAAGTATTGTTGATCTGCAATTATTTAAGTTTTAGTGCGGAACCGTTCCATGTTCATGAAGTTTATTTCGTATTCTCACCTTTGGGTAAGGACAAAACCTTCTATAATCGCTTTTTTACCATGGAAGTTAACAGATTTCATCATATTACGAGAAAGGTGATGATATTACTTTTCTGTGAAACCTAATTTCAAAGGGAAAGAAAGTGTATTTAAGAAACGGATGGGTTTAAAAGATACGAAATATCATCTATTATTCTGCTCAGTTTTTATGGGTGATATCAAACACAAGAAATTCACTGTTTTAGCGAAGTTAGATGCATTTCATAACAGTTATTATTTATCTTTGTAGGAAAGTTTCGATAAATGGCATTAATTGCTCAGGTCATGTTTTAGTGTTTTGGATGATTAACATCTTAAATTCGTTTCTAAATTACTGTGTTTACGGATTTAATTAAAATTATATCTCTCTATATTATGTAATAAAGATTTTTATTTAATGTTTATGTGTGATTATGTTCAGGATTTTGTCTCATGCTATGCTGTAGGTAGTTTGATAGGTTATACTATTCATTTATGCTACTATCCACTTTGCGCATAAGTAATTTGGCCTGAAGCAAAGTATTTTAATATTTCTATTAATTATTATTGAGTTAGGAACAGTTCTATGGTTTGTTGAAGAAATCCCTTATATTCTAATTTCTTCGGAATATATTTTCTGCCTAATTAATTATTTTTGATCCAATTAACCGCCATCTTTTTTTTGAAGTACTGGATATAATAGTGAAAATAGGTGCAAATTTCCTTTGAAGCCAAACACTTGACATTTTATCTCCTCTATGTAAATTAGCAATGATGATCTTATAGCCAAGGGGATATGTCTACAATTGTATAAAAGAGGACCATTATGGCATACCATTTAATTACACAGTATCAATGAGTTACGTTAGTAATGTTAATATCTCATGCCTCTGTAATCCTCAATTATCCATTTGAAGCTATTGGTAAATGTATGGTTGCTTTCCTGCTTCAGGCATGGCAACTTTTCCATCAGCATACTATACACTATCAGTACTCTCTACACTTGCAATCAAACTCACCCAACCCAACCTGCTCTGAGGATGTGCGTTCTGATTCAGTTTGTTAAGCGTGTAGTAAATTTGCGTATACATTTTTAGTTTCAAAAATAAAGGTGTCAGCTTAGTTTAGTTGGATATCCCCATTACAGCCTTTGTTGTACAATTCAACTGAAGCTGTTGTAGTTTTATCTTTGTTCCTTTGGATAGATAACTCCTATTCTTTTTTATTTGTTCAACTTTAACAATTGTGTATACCCCTTAGAATGATTGGTTTATTGAAAAGAAATTTTTAGTTTGATTTTTTACTTGTGTGGCCACATCAGAAAGTGTGGTGACTTCATCAGAAAACTGTCAGTTTAGTATTGAATAAAGTAAAAGAATCATGTAGTTAAGAAATATTTTGGTTATTTATTTTCAAGTGATAACCAAGTCAATTGTTAATACCATTGGTTGATCATAAGTTATCCCATCAGGATTTACCTATTAAGTATTTGTAGCCATTTCTAAAGAAAACAGTGAATGAAATAATGATTAGTGTTGCTAGCTGTGTGAAATCCTCTGCCCTTTGTTATCTGGTGACTCCAACATGGTGTTGTAAACTTAAAGATTTAGAATTTAAGTGGAAGGTTTTAAGGGTTACTATAATAAGTATTTAATGTTGTTAATCAGTCTTTCATTATAGCAGCACCATTACAAATAGCTGTTCTGTAATAATTGTATTCACTATATATTTTTGTGCCTTAAGTATTAGAATAAGATCAATGAATCATCTTAACACTCTTAAGGACATTTTTCAGTCATTCAATCTTCCATCACTTGAAATATTGTTTCATTATTTTGGTTCTGATGATGTTGATGATTTAGAGGATTGTAATACTAATTTTGTTGTATATAGCCAAGTCCATTTATATTTGTTGTAAGAAGCATCCCCTTGCAACTTTTGGTATATGACTTTTGTGCATACAGATTTAAATATAAGTAAAGACCTGGACTTAGCTGTGAAAGTTACCTTGTGTATTATCAGGAATTAAGGTATTGTAATTTTTGGGAATTAAATCACTTGGTGGGTGTAAAGTTTACGGTTCGTTTTCTTTTGAAGATTAGGTTCTCGTAAGGAGCAGATAATGAAAACAAATCAGGAGGAATTTATATGAAAGTTAAAAGTTTTCTTTTTTCTGATCCCTGCAATGTGGGACAGGTTTCGTGAGCGTGACCAGAACCGTGATCGAGGGAGTCGTTTTAGAGAGGATAGGGGTCGGAGTGGGGGATACGGTGGCAGTTATGGTGGAGGTAGTGTCGGGGGGGACTTTGGAAACAGAGGGAGTCTGAAAGGGAAGCAACCTGGAGAGCGGTTAAGGAAGCCACGTTGGGACATGAGTGCGTTGCTGCCTTTCCGGAAGGACTTCTATGTCCCCCACCCTAATGTGGCCAACAGGTGAGGGAGGCCATCTATCAAGACAGCATCTTGTCCTTCGAATTTGCCAACCTTCCTGACATGTTTCTCAGTTTTATTACAGTTAGGAAGTTTTTGAAACAATTTACAAGTATTAAACTAATTTCAGTTCTCGTTTTTGGTCACAATCTTTTTGATGTAGTGTATTGCTATTGATGGTTCTCTTTACCCTAATCAGTCAGTAGCATTATCTTCATTGAAAAACTAATTATCTTTAACTGTGTGAAATCACCATTAATTTCTTTATTTTTGCAATAACCTGATAAATTTTATTTATCCTCTTTAGCTGATGCTTGCAAGTACTGTTACTTTTTCTGTTTGATATTTTTGTAAAAAATATTTCAATTATATGAATGTTGAAATTATCACATACATTAAGTGTGTAATAATTTTTGTCATTCATTGCTTATGTTTCAGGCTGATGTATTATCCTTATCTTTTTTTATTACAGAGTATTTCCTCTTCTTAAAGTAAAAAATTATGATTTATATTAAGTATTTTTCTATAGATGTATTTATTGTTATCAATAGCATTTTACAATAGATAAATTGATTTTCTTCTTTCTGAACATTCTAGGTTGAAGCATCAAACATCAAGGAAAATCCATAGATTTAGCAAATTAGGATCTAAATCTGATTATAAAACAGTAGCATATGCTTATTTTAGAAAAAATACTGACATTCCTGAAACTGGCTTTCTTTGTTTTCTATTTTAGCATGTAAGTTAAACTATAGATAAATTTATAAACCTAAAGAAATTAATGGATGGAGAGATTGTCTTCTAAAATTTAGGATAAATTAAATTTGGATTTCATGGCATAGGAATGTGTGCCGTTGAAAAGGTCACCATTTGAGCATCTAGTTTTATAAAAGTTTAAGATCTACCTTGGATTTTGTGCTTGTGTTTTCTATATAAATTACATGAACTACTGCTTCCCTTACCATTGTACTATTACCTAAGTTAAGGGAAGAAATCCACTGCAATAGTAGCAGAATACTAATTGTCATGTTGGACTTGAATCTGGTTTGTCCAAGGTAGATATTTTCATCCTTAGATTCTAAGGGTCAGTTTTAAGTTTAGCGTAATATTAAGCTGATGAAATGTTACTGGTTGTGGAAATGATGGGTTTTTTGTTCAAGTCCTGTAGTAATTGTATTATGGCTATGTTAGTAGCTTGAAAGGATTCATAGGAGTGTTTTTAAGTCTTACATATAAATAAAATGTATGTTTCCTTTTGCTTTTTCATATTACACTATTTGTAAGACTATTAGCAGTGTCTCTTGGACATGACTATTTCCTTTCCTTCCTCATTATCATGAGTTGATTGATAAGCATTCATAATGCAAGTTTTTCCTAAAATTTCATTATAACCATTATTATTTTGTTACAACTAATTATTGCTGTTGTATGCCCTTAAAATAGATTGTCATCCTTATTTTAGGCTCTTTTTATCTACTATAGTTAAGAGAGAATACATTTTTATTATTTTTGGTAGATATATGTTGTATTAAGTTTTTTTTTCCAAAACTATTTGTTTTTAACTCCAGCTAAGGAGATTCATTTGGAAAGTCAGCTTCTTTTTAAATCATTTTGCTGTTTAAACTTGCGTTTCTGTTTTGCTCTTAAACCTTTAAATTGTTTATTTAAATACAATTGGAATTTGATACATTGTTAGTCCAAATTAAAAATTCTACCTTCAGTCTATCTTGAAGAATGTTGGTATAATTTTTCCAGCATTTCTCTCTCAAATTTTTTGTAATTTACTGAAAGAGATATAGATTTCATATAAATTGTAATTATGGCTTCTCGTTGTTATTCAGCTGTGGATGGATATCAATATTTATTTCAAGGATTAATGATTTCATGTAAAAATTGCCACTATCAATGCAATTCATCTGAAATTTATTGTTGCATGATAGAATTGCTATCAGTTTGACCTTTGTTAGTGTAAGAAAAACATGCTATACCATTTTATTCCCCACGTATTTTAGTCTACAAATGTTAACAATCAATATTATAAAAATGTAAATAAAATAATTATTTTTAATTATATTTAATACATTCCAATGAAACAGAATAGTTAACCAGGCTTAATTTGGTGCAATAAAGAGTATTTTTCTGTCCACTGTTCAAGGGTTTCTGTTAGTAATGTATTTTTTCGATGAATTATTTCTTAGTGTAAGCATTTTGACTTAAGTGAAAAATAGTCCTGTTTTAAGGACTGTTCCACAGTTTTCATTCATGACTAGTGTATCTTTTGCATGAACTTAGAAGCAGGTTAATCCCTTGGTAGGTGGAAGGACAGTATTAAATTTTCCATCTTATAGCTAGGATCAGTCTGCTCAGCTTTTTGGCCATCACACCCATTGCTTTGTCTGTAATAGTGAAGTGTAAAGTTTAAAATAGCGGAAGTAAATCATTATTATCAGGTTTAAATGAACAGGAAACCCTTTGAAGCTTGTTAGCTTTGAATAATTGGTTTTCCTAATATAACCATCCACTCTTCAAAACCCATACTATGCAAATTTAAATTAATTCTTTGACTGCAGGAACTGTATACCTGATATATTAAATTAATGAAAAATTGTTGGTTTGGCTTTTGGCAACATCTCGAGGGAATTGGGAAAATCATCTGATTGTAATGTTTAATTTTTGAATGGATAAGATTTTTATTATTTTTATGGAGACATGAAAAATGTCAAGGTGTTACGTTTTTTTCTGTACTTAAGGGTATAGTTTAGCTTGCATTTCATTATTTCTAGTTGCTCTTGTTTTCAGTTAAAAAAGTTTGTAATTTTTTCCCGCAATAAATTGATCATATAGGGTGCTTTCTTAACTATGTGAATAACCCAAGTTAACCAATTTTATTCTATCATCTGTACACGAGCTTTTTGAATCTATTAGAAAGTATTGGTGAACTTATCAGCATTGCTGTGCTAATTTCTTACCATGCTATAAGTAAATCATAGTTCCATTATTTTTCTGATTTCACAATTTATTTTCAGGTCTATGACTGAAATAGCCCAATTTCGACGCAGGATGGAGATAACTGTAAAGGGGAATAACATTCCTCATCCAAACCAATACTTTGAGGAAGGGAATTTCCCTGACTTTGTGATGCGTGAGATCAGGTGAGGACATTAATGTATTCTTACCGTGAAGAGAAATAATTGTTTTTTGTTTTCAAATTTATTTTTGTTGTAGAAAGTTATTTTAAGTAAAAATATTATCCAAATATAAGTTAAGACAAACAATTATAGAGCCATCTCTTCCATATAATACTAAGTCCCCACATGCATATCCACACAATTCATGGCTTTGATAATTGATGACTATAAAATTCAAATTAATTACTTTTTGGTGAAATTTAGTTCTAGTAGCCTGTCAACCAGTTTAAGAAAGAGTTAAGTAGACAAGATTTTCAATTAACCTAAACAGCTCCTGTTGTATGTAAAATTTTGATTTTTTTCGTTGTTTTGTGGCATATGGTCTTGTTTATTTACAAAATTTGATACAAATATGTCATTAAAAGCTGAATCTCACCCCATTTAAGCAAATAATAGATTACTCTGATTAAACAACTTGCAAATAATCAACTCAAAAGACGTTCTATGAATGTGGTAGGAAAATTTTCTAATGTTTACCAGTTCAAGGAACATGGTAGTTCTGATGTCTAACTCAAGTGATTATACCACTGTGGGTGTTCAAAAATTTCTTGGGCTGATTATTGACTTTATTCTTAAGTGGAGCCATAAAGCCAAACATGTATGAAATTGAATGGCATCCTTTTCTTTTCTCAGTTTTAAAACATGCTATAAGTTTGGAAGTTTTGTTGATATTACACAATGGTCTCCTCTTCTGTAGAGTTGCATATGGCATTGTATTATGGGGTTCCTCCTCTCATGTACATGAAATTTTTAAATGCCAAAAATGGTTTTCAGATTAATGAGTAATCATTTTGGACCCATTCCTCTTTTTTGAAAGATTAGGCTAAGTGTATTCATATATTACAGAGTTCTTTACATGAAAAAAATACAGGTGACTTCTCAAAGAACTGTACTATTCATTCTTATGATACTAAGAAAAGTAAACATCTACATGTTAAAATTACATCTACGTAAATACCCTGCAGGTGTGTGGCAGAGGGGAAATATTAGTAGCAATTTCATGGTGAATTTAAAGGGACGTAGAACAACGATAATGACTATTTAATCTCTTACCTAATACCATTAAATATGAAGAGAATTTTATGATTTTTTGATAATCTTATCTTTAAATATTTTATCTTTATTTTTTACAGCAAATATTTAAGTTCTGACAGGATATTATCTTTTAAAATACAATAATACCGGCTGTCTTGTAATTTATGCTTGTTTTTTATTTTAAGATGTCTCACAGACAAACCTTTGCATTGCTCATTCTTGATAAATAAATATTATTGTCATCAGTTTGTTATCAGAGATTTTTTGGTGGAATTTTTAATTCAAAATTCAATTTCTCTTAAAGCTATTGTTTGCAATTTATATTAACTTCTGCTGGAGAAGCTTCTATACATGTATTACCGTATTTTCTGATAAATAGCACGCACCTACTAGATAACACACATTTTAAAAATCTCTTCACTATGATAATGTAT
>KZ309230.1:1968909-1987752 GCA_000376725.2 Ladona fulva | reverse complement strand
ATATACTCATTCAAATTTATAATATGAAATATGCAATGAAAATTTAACCTTATCTTAATTTATAAACTTAATGATGTATTAAAATATCGTGAGAGAAATTCAAGGGTAATTAAGGAGGAAAATTTTTTCATTGGAGGAACCTAGTCTCTCATGGTCTGATTGTTTTATGCCATAAAATGGAGATTCTAAGAAGTAGCTGTTAGAGAATCAAAAGCGTATATTTCACTTTCGTTGTAAACAGAGTTACATTTTAGGTCAGATTAGATATATAATTATGAATATAGGTTATACCACCTGAAAGGATTAAAATCAGTTATTATAGAAACAGGAAATGAAAAATTACTAATTGTGGTAATAATGATGATGAAAGAAAGCTCCTTTGTTTTTATTTTGAAAGGGAGTAATCTTCTAAAAGAAAAGTTGCACAGTATTTTAGTGTAATGAAACTTGATGGATGACTGAAGAGTTAATGATCCATTGATTAGATAAAAATCTGAATGGGTTACCTGGGGATTCATTGAGGCTAAGGGGTATGCTGACAATTTATTTCTTGATGATAATGATGAAGAAACAGGAGAATCTTCAAGTTAGAGTGAACATGATGGAAGTGATTAGAATAGACTTATAATTTATAATCTTGAAGTCTACAATATGTAACATTACGTTTTAAAGTGACATTTTCACTGTTACGTATGTGCATCTTGTATAGATGCAAAGATTTACTAATATCAATATCCTCTGAATGAATAATGTCTCCATGATGTGAAGTAATTTAAATTTTTGAAATGTGTATTATAGGAATGCATACCATGCAAATTATACTCGTAATTTTGAAGTAGTAGTGTGCATCATCTACATGTGTATCTAAAAATATTTAATTACATTTATTTTGCATTTTTTAATATCATCATGATGTTTTCAAGTATCTTGAAATTGTATGAAAACTGATAAAAACTAAATGTTCCTGATCTCAACTGCTGAGAATGTAGAATGGTGTTTTATTTGAGGGGTCTTATACTCAGGTAAATGCGGTAATTGCTGAAAACCATCCTATGAAAATGTGTTACCGATTTCAATGCCTAATTTAAGTGAGCATCTCGATAGTTGTACTGAAAGTGGAATGTCTCGATAACTGGCCCTTAGGGGTCTAGTGGTCAATTTGAATGTTTGCACTGCCTGGCACTACGGCGATATTTCTCGGGTCTGGCACCTGGAGTCCTGTCCCACTGCCAGTGGCATGGCATTCTGCACTGCTGCTGGATCAGTAAGACTGCACCCACTCCTGCCTTTCTCTTTGCAGAGGCACAGAGATGGGGAGAGACAAAATCACCAAGCGCAGAGGGAGGATGAAGTTGCGCCGAGCCGCTTGGGCATTGGTCAGTGAGGGGAGAGGTGGTGTGTGTCTTGAATCGTCTGCACCTCCATGAAAGCCCAACAGCCATCCGGACTCCTTTCCCTTCTGCCTGTTGCTTGGTTGACATGTCTAGGGATTTTGGCAGCTGTCTTTTAGCGTTGCATAAGTCTCCGTGCCTCTTGGTGAGGGCCTACGCAATCCCAGTTGCTCCCACCTATGCTCTTTTGTCTCGTGCTGACATTTTGGCCTACAAGTGGATCGTATTTGTCCTTGAGCTATCCATGAGGGATGCGGATGGCCTCTTAAGATTCAGATTGCATCAATGAGTTGTGAGGGCATGTTTTATTTCTGAATGGTGATTTGGGCACTGATCTGAGCTCTAAATTGGATTGCTCTATTGATTGCTAATTTAGTGAAAGACTAATTATGATATTACTCAGTTACTAATATTTTGTGGTAGCATAAAAACATCTCTTTGCTGTAAAGAATTGTTTTGATTTTCTCAAAATGTCTTATATTTTCTGTATGCCTGAAGGTAGTCAAAGAAAATTTGGTATATATTTGACTTCTAGCAGTGTTTTTCTTTCTGAAATTACTCAAATTTTTTTTTTTTTTTTCAAGTTTCATTGAACACAGTGAGACCCCAATTTAACTTGCATCTTGAGGTTTGATATCAATTTTTAATGTTCAAGGGCATAAAGGAAATATTTCTCCTTATGAATTGTTTTCTAACTTGCTCTCAACATGAGCTTTCCTTTTGTATCTGATGTAAAGTGATACCAGACTCACCAAATATTAAGATTTTACAATCTTTCTCTAAGGGAATAATTCATGCACAAAGGAAAATTTCTGTCATCTACTTAACAGAAAAATTAAGAGTTCTAATAAATATTTAGTATTTTGTTTCCGTAACGAGACTTAAATAGAAGTTTCTGGATGCAGCTGAAGTCATGAAACAACTGTTACATGTTTCATAGAAGCAGTAGCAAAAAAAAACTAGTCTCATTGTAAATAAATGTTATGTATAGTAAATTTAACAGAAAAGTGAACAAAAGGTATCCCTATCAGCTCTGTAGTAGATAATGAAAGGGGTCCGATGTACTGTGAAGGGAATGGAAGGTTGGATGTTTCTTCAGATCTGTAAAGGCAGAATATTGGAGTCTACATTGCTTCTGACTATGCATTTATTTCTATTGTTACCGTAAATCAAGTGATGGTGTTAGGGCAAGGGTACAGAGCAGTAATTAACCTCACAAATTAAGAAGAAAAGGGGATGTCGAACTTAACCTGCAAAAGAAGGAATCTCTCTTCTTGTGAAGAAACTGTACAAAAGCCTTAAAGGAAAGCCTAGAAAAATATTAACCTATAGCATTGCCACCAAACTGTAGCCATGCGGAAATAGTTTAGCAGAGATTTGAAAAGTGATTGATTAGATGTTTCACAAGATCTATACAATGTGTATCACTCTGCTCATGTTGATAACTATTTAACCTGTCAATATAAAAAGTAATTTAGCCATTTAAAATGAAATAATCTAGGAGTTGTTTTGAGGTTTTTCTGTCAGCTACAAAATGCGTTTTAACTTTAAATAAGTAGTAATGTTATGTTTGATACTTATTAGTTCATAGAAAAAGTTAACAGAATGTAGGAAGATTTGAACTTGAAGTGTGAACTGATTTGTATAATGTCTGACTTGAACTTAAATGAATATTTGTTGTTCAAGGTAATTCTTAGAATGATGAATAGTTAAATTGGGGTTAACTGTATTTCATTATTCTGAAAGAGCAAGTTTGTTTCCTCAGAAAAAGTAATGATAAAGAAGAATGAATTTTATCTGCTCTAAGTTTAGAGGTTGGATGTGTGAATGAATACAGTCTCAAAAAATTAGAAATAATGGAATATCCTCTGTATAAATATTGTATTTATCCCTCAATTATTTCATTGGGGCCATTTCATGAAATTTTCTTAAACTTATTTCAATGCCTAATTCAAGGTTGAGTGATATAAGTTATTTGCATAGTGATTGCTTACTCATTAAAGCCTTCGCACATGCTAAAAAGCACTTCATAGTGTTTGTTTTAATTTGAAACTAACTGTGTTGCCTCATATATGTTGTAATATTGTCTCTTAGCTTCTTTTCTGATGTTAACTCTATTTACTATAGTCGGTTAAATGTATGATTGCCATTTGTTCAGCTGAAGCTAGATTTGCTGCTCAATCATAGAATTGATTCTTTAACTATTCTCTTACATTAATGGTTACAGGTGATGCCTCCATTTTGTGACACTACTTGGAAAAGATACAATGTTTTATTGATCTAATATTTTCTTTCTATTTCTGTCCTGTTAAGAATATGGACTTTCACTATAATTTATCAACTGCAACTTTTTAGATTTCCTTCATTTATACTACAGCTTAATTCAAAATTTTGTTTCCAGATCCAGATTTTGCTAAAGATGCCTAGTAATCAATGTTGCTGTACTTTTAGAAAAATTTCGTCTTATGTGAATTGTCAATGGTTTAAGGGTAAAGTAATGTGCATTCTTTGATGTTATAACAATTAATGTATAACCACATTATACTGTCGAGGGAGTTCACTTAATCCATTGCCTTGGCAATACATTCTTCTATTAGACTTAAGGTTTTTTCACTTTGCAATTAGATTATTTGTGGCTCATTACTTAATCCCAATGTATTACAATAAGATACATTTTATTGAATGCAGATCAGCCATTTCTTCGTACTAGAACTATTTTTCCACAAAAATTTTCATCATTACTAAACTAAAATTACTACTAAAACAATTCCTATTCTTTAGATCAAGTCATTTTTCTTTGGTTGCTCCTTAATCAAATTTGTTCTCTGTGTGAACACACAAAGAACATATCAATTTCTGAAATTGCTGCCCATTTAGTGCAGCTTATTTCTTAAGCATCATTTGCAAACCTTGAAATGTTGTGCTTTGCATTCGCTGCATCAATCTTCATCCATATTTGGGCTCAACTCCTGGATGACTAATGAAGGATAACTGTCATACCTTGCAGGATTTGTTTCTCGTAGATTAGTCTCTTTCTTTTGTATATTCTACTTTAGCATAATCAGTGACGGAAACTTGCAGAAAAATCAGATGATGTGGCATTTTGGTGTTAAAAGTCCTCCTTCCAAAGGAAGTTTATTTCAGCATTTATGTATTGCATTGTGTGTGAGTCACATTGTTAGTCTCTTTCAAGAACTTGAAGAGTCTGTAAACATTTCTCCTCAAACTAAAATATAAAATTTTGTTGAATAGGGTGCTTCTCTAATGCCTCAATTAAGCCATGTTAAGTCCACAGTTTTGTTTCCAGAATGGTTCTAGCAACCAGCTGGTTGGACCTCTGGTGGTGATATTCTTGACATAATTAAAATGTGGGGTGAGACAATAGCAGTTAGATAATGATGAGCCTTAATATTTTGCCTGGGAGCCCTATATAGTGTGGTTATACCCTAGTTTTAGGCTATTATGAGAATTCCTCAACTTTATAGCTAATTAAAGTAAATGTCTTGATACTCATGATATCATCAGATATATAGTCTTTCATCTGCACATTGTGTGAATTAGTGAATAGCTAATCTGTGAGCAAGGTTTTCATCTCTCAATGTACTATTGTGGGGATTTGAATATGATCACTTGATATTCTTACAAAAGCTATTGTTGTTTTCAACCTTTTATAATCTCACTTTAGATTTTTCAAAGTTTTTCCCTTTATTAATGGAATTACAGGCTTCCTCAACTAGAATTTTTAATATTCTATTTACAGATTTGGCTGAATCAAAGATATATTTATGAATACTTTTATACTTAATTAATGGTTCATTATAAAATTCCAGACTTGGTGTTTATAAATATCCCTGTAATAATCAATAATTTATTTCCTAAGCAGTTCAATATAATTTCTTCCAGGGACTGCTTAAGCATCAATCAGTCAAAAAAATATTATTTTAAAGGGAAAAGTACACTATTTTCTATCCTACATCTTATCTCTGAGTCTTCATTATAAAGTGTTTGGAATCATGGAATATCCTCATGGAGCTGAGAAAATGATGTCTGTTGCTTTAGCTTATATCTTATCTATGAACAGCTGTAAGCCAATCAGCTATTTTCTTCTAACAGTACCATACAGCAATCTAATTTTATAATTCTTATGTCATTCTTAGAGTCTAGTTTTAAATAACCATTCCTATCATCTCTAAGGAAAGGGAATGATGATGCATAGCATTTGAAGCAATGATTTCATGCATTGCTTTAAAATAAAAAAAAATTTCATATGTCAGCTTTACTCACTAAATTTTAACAGGTGTGAATTTTTATCTTTTGAAAATTTCCACAATTTTGCTATGATGACACCAAAATTTAATTCTTTTAAGATGAGAATTAAAAGAAACTCATATGGCTTTCCTAACTTAACTCTAGTTTCTTCTCACTTTTAAATATGCAGGTATGATATAAGGAATGAGTAACATTAAATATACATAGCTGCATGTTATAGCTACAAACTTTGACTTTCCTTACTCAGATCTTTCATACTTCTTAATCCAATCTTATCTCCTGTTTCAGTGTCTTGAGATTCAAGTCTCATTTATATGTACAAATAAATGTGTTCATCATTATGAATGGGCTCTTGTAAGCAATAAATTATCCTTTCACAATGCTCTCTACTTTTACTGCTGGATGCATTTAAAATGATAAATTGAGATTGTATTACAATTATTTTATTGTCTTAATGATTCTGTTTCCCTACTGCAAGTTTTGAAAGAGATGTGCTCAAAATTAATTCAAAATAGAGTGTTCATAATGTTTTCTAATTTTTATTTGATTTCACAGAATGTGTATAATTTCTCTTTAATGTTCTATATGAACTACAAGATTATGGAAGCTGTTCCTCAATGGTAACTCTCTTATCATATTCTAGCAATAATTTAGTTATTGATCTCCATTTTGTAGATGATGGATGGAGCAGCTGTTACTGTGTATGAAATTTTTTTATTTGTAATTAATATACTATTTAATGAGTACTGAAGGGATATTCCTAATCTTGCAGTTAATAGATTATTATCTGATTTCTGTTCTTTGTTATTTTCACGTATGCAGTCTCAACTCAAAAACTTCCAGTTTAACATGTCCATTCATCAAATTGCTTTTAAAACTGAAATTTCCCGTATGTTATCATTTTCCAAGTATGAAAATTTTTTTAAAGATTAAGAACAGAAGTCAGCCATCTTGTTTCAAGAGAGACAATCATAGTAATAATCATATCTTCCTTGGAATGAAGTTTAACCTGTGCTGTTGTAAATGTGGCCATTCAACTTCATGCATTGTAGAGAATGTTGCTAAATTATCATTTAAATGTTTGTAACTCAGTGAAATTGAATGATTATCTTAAATCTGATTTGGAGTTTATTTGTAAAGAATTGGCATTTATGCCTTTTCGATTTTATTTGGCATATATTATTATATTTTTGATGACTATCTTGTGAGCTTACCCTAAAGTAGTAAGCAAGGCATTACAGAAACATATTAAATGCTTCATAAAATAACCTTTTTATCACAGTCAAAGTTTCTTCCTTAGACTTACATAGTTCTTTCATTGGAAACAGATGTGGAAGATGTGAAGTTTGTAATAAACTTTGACTACCCATCATGCTCTGAGGATTATATCCATCGAATTGGCCGTACGGGGAGATCTCAGCGTACAGGGACTGCTTATGCATTTTTTACTCCTGGAAATGCTAGGCAGGCATCTGATCTGATATCAGTCCTGAGGGAAGCCAACCAGGTGGTGAATCCCCGTCTCTTTGAAATGGCTGACATGGCACGTTCCTCATTTGGTGGTCGAAGTGAGTAGTGTTTTGAAAATAACTGTTGCATTGGTCATCTTGTATACAGTGATTTTGGAAGTTTTATTCTGATTGGCAAAAAAGTTTGTTGTAAATATTATATATAAGTCATGTAATTACTAATAATTTATCTTCAGATTGTTAATTTGCTCTATTTTTGAGACAAATATATTTTGGATACTGATAATAGGCCGAAGCAGGTGGGGAGCTGGTGCTGGAGGGAGAGCTCTAACTGCAGGACGGGATCGTGAACGAGAGAGACGAGGAGTTGGTGGAAGGGACAGAGGATTCTCCTCATCTTTTGGCAGTCGTGGTGAAAATGGGAACAATAGTGCTAATTTCCAACCTCTGGCAACCAATCCATCATCTGGTGCTGCTTTACTAAGTGGAAGGGGTGGAGCATCTAAGTGAGAAGATTTTTATGCTATCATATATTTATTATAAATATTTAGGAATTAATGAATAAATAATTAGTCCTAAGATATTAAGCTTTCATATCTTATCCTTAAAGTGAATTGCTTATGGTCTATAAGATTCTAGAATTATAAAAATTAATCATCAATTAATTTACTGAAGAACTATAAAAATTCTTCAGAAAAACAAGGATTAAGGCTAGGTAAATAACTAAGCACGGAAGAGCTGTGTGGATGAATCTCAAGAAATAATGGGTGTGAAAAATAGCGACATGACTGGGGCTCTTCAGAAAAAATTATTATCTATTTATAATTTTTAAAAATATATCTTGTGTTTAAATCTCAATATTCACAGACAGTGTCACTAAATTAGTGTCCTTTTTATTCTTATTATAGTTGGTAAAGTTGATGATTCTTGGAGGAGATTGCCTATGAAGCTACTTAAAGTAATAAATACATCACTGTTTAATTAGAAATTTGGAATTATGATTTATACTTGGTTGTGTTTCATAATTTTCCCCCGTTCATGCTATTAATAGATGCCAGTAAGTGGTTTCTTAGACCATCTTGGCTGATTGAAGCCACATAAAGTTAAGAACTTTTATACCAAGTATCAGTCATTTGCACAAAAATTTGGTGAATCATTGCCTTTTTCATAAAGGAATGGTTTTTGCTAAGAAAGGTTTATATAACTTGTAAACAAATGATGGAATTGTGATAGTTGTGGGTTTGGAAGAATTATATTCTTATATGACTCTGCTGTGGAAGGAACTTGCGTTAAGTAACTAAATTTTTCCTTAATGTATTTGGAGTTCGGATCATTAAGTTATAGGTGTAGTTTCTGAGGTAAACAAATTTTGAGAGTTAGTGAAAGGGTATATAGTTTAAAAATAATTTAATAATGTGAAAGAAGTCTTTCTTTCCTTAACCCTTTTGCGACGGCGGTATTCTCGTAGAATCGTATCCATATTCCAAGGCTTTTGCAGGAAAAGAATCTCTCAGACACGAAGCCCTCCTGAACCTCTGCCGTTGCTAGTTACCCTTTTGGGCCCTTCACAGCGGACTCTGGGGAGGTTTATGGCCCCTAAAGCAGCATGGGGCTTAGCAAAACTAAATATTATTGCAGTTATTTTGCTAAAGAATCATTTGTTGCACACATGACCAATATGTCTTTCGTGGTGAAAATCTTGTGCTTTGCTAATGACGTACAACTTTTAACTCTGCTGTTGATATTAACGTATTTAGCAATCTACCATAATCTATTGAAATATCTACTGTTTTCTCTAAATACGTTAATATTAACGCTATAATCTCATTTAAAAGCTGTATACTACAAGCAAAATATGAGATTCTCCACTCCAAGGATATATTGATGAAAGAGCAACAAATCATTCTTTAGCAAAACAACTGCAATAACATTTATTTAATCGCAACCCCTGTGATAGGGGCTGTGCATTAGCCCTAAGACCAATGCGGTTGCCTGGAGAAGGGTAAGGAAACCCGCAATTACAGCCAGAAAGGAGCCAAAAAATATACCTGTAAGCTATACTTCTCCTTGAAGAATAAGTTTGTACCTGCGTCATCTATACATGACATTTGTTCACTTGCAGAGGAAAGTCTCCATCATCTATAGACAGCAACAGTAGCGAAAGGGTTAAGATTTGTAGTCATATTTTAGATATGCCATCTCCGACATTTGTCATTTTTGTTTTTGGGTTTTAGAAATTATGGTTCACTTGTACTGTATTTAAATAATATATAATAATGTATTTTGAAAACAGGAGCATTTCTCTTGATTCATCAATTAATTTATTGGAAGAGTAAGGTATTTCTATATCTCTAA
Source organism: Ladona fulva (assembly GCA_000376725.2). NCBI lineage: Eukaryota > Metazoa > Arthropoda > Insecta > Odonata > Libellulidae > Ladona > Ladona fulva. The sequence goes on along the minus strand of KZ309230.1, from coordinate 1,978,268 downwards.
ACCTTTAATTTTAAGAACAGCATTAATAAGAGATTCGAAAATTATGATGAAAACTGTCAGAAATCTCCTTTTTATTAAAATTAATGCTTGCTGCTCTCGGAATCAGTGTTTTTTATATTTACCAACTGATATCCAGTAGTATTTAAATGCTCCCTGCCATTTTGTGTTTTAATTATTCCAAGTTAAGATTAAGACTGATGACTTCAGTATTGTGATCCATTGCCCTTTATGTTCCCAGGGGAAGCAGTGCTACTAACAACCATGGAAGTGTTGGTCGAATGCTTTCTAATTATGGTTATGGTAATCATCAAAATCAAGATCACACTCAACAGACCCCTAATCAGTCTCAGCGCCACCAGAATACTAATACTTCTCAGCAGTACCAAGCACCAACACACACATCTGCTCCCAAGAATCATCAATCCCATCAAAATCAGCAGAGCTTACATACTCCACAACCTTATCATCAACAACAAAATGCTCAGATGCCAAAGCATCACCATAACCAGCAGCACAATCAAAATCATCACAGTCAACCGCACAATCAGAACCAGGTGCACCATCCAAACCAGAACCATCATCAAAATCAGACTCATAATCAAAATCATCACCAAAATCAAAACCATCATCAAAATCACAACCATCACCAGGTTCCAGACCATAATCAGAGCAATGCTCAGAATCATCAGCCTGTATCTCAGAATCAAGGCCATCATCAGAGTCATCACCAGAATCCCAATCACCAACCAAACCACGCCAACCATTCAAACTTGAATCACAATCAGAATCATCACCAGTCTCAATCACAACATCAAAATATGCCCCACCATCAGAATCACCATAACATACAACATGCCCAGAACCAGCCACACCATCACAGTCACCAAAGTCAACAGAATCAGTTGCCACAGCAGTTTCAACCAAATCAGCCTCCCCCACAGCAGTTTACGCAGAACCGTAATCATTCCATGCCTAATTCTGGGAGCCAGAACGCTGGGCCAACTTACGCAGGACAGCAGAATGCCACCACTGCTGCAACCAATGCTTCAATTGCAGCATCGTATTTTGCAACACCACCACCTCCACCACCACCAGAGCCTGCTCCAACTCAGACTTATTACAAGAATGCACAGCCACATATTGGGAATGGCTATACTTACAAGAGATAAATTAATCTCTCTCAGATTGTTTAAGCAACATGTATTGGTGATTTGGACTTACTGTCAGTCCTGGGTGTTAGTGGCACCATGTGTTTTGTGCTTTGGAAATCTCTATCTTTTTCTCACATAGTAATTGAGATTATCTTGAGAATTCAATTTGCAATGGTTGGCACTGTTGGAAAACTTAAATACATGGTGTTCTCTCTCTAGAAGATGTGTACTGGTGATTTCATCGTATCTGAAGATTTGTTAACCAGTCTTTTCTTTCAATAGCTGACATTAATATTTGATGGATTTCATATAGAAACTAGAAGAGAAATTCAGTGGTTAAATCAAAGAACAAAAGAAGCACAATCTTATTAACCTACAATTAACTTGGAAAGATTTGTATTGGATTTGTACATTAATTAAAATTATAGCATATAGCTCTTCTTGAGATGGTGAAAGTTAAAACTGTGAGAACTAAAATCCTGTTCAATGTCAATGTTTCATCCGAGGATTTTTATGCAACAAGAAGAAATAGGTCATGTCTGTGATTTTAAGGGAACTCATCTGACCTTGGCTTACATTGTTCTGCTGATTGTGAAGTACAGAGGATGTAATGTGAGAACAAGTAGGATATGTCAGGATTTAATGAGGAAGAATAAATTCCTTAAATATGTATGACATCTCTTCTATTTTTCTATTTCTAGCTTTAGGAAGATCAAATTGAAAGTGATTTAAATGAAATTCCATTCATTTTTTATCATTTCCCACTAAAGTAGAATTGAATTTTAGTTTCAATTCAATTCTGCTTCCTTCATGTGGAAAAATTGGGCCAATATTATGAAAAAATTTAGTTGTATCCAATTTTCATCCGTTTTTACTAGTTTAGAAATAGACATTGTCTTTCTTTCATTAAGAATGGCTTTGGGCATACAACTTAGGATTTCTACAAGGAAGTGGCTAATACTACTAAATGAATGGTGCTGTATACCATTGATGAATTTCTCTTGTTAATTTTTTATGAGCTAAGAAATGCATATTATCATTCCAAAGAAGTTGATTTTATTGTTTCATCATCAATCTACTAGTTACTAACCGTCTGGAATGATAACAGTGCCTGTTTATAAACTGCTTGTCCTTATGCAGGGAAGACCAACATATTCCATTCATATATCGTTTTTACATAATGAAGTTTATAATCAATCTCTATGATGAGGATTGAGCTCCATATGTTTGATCTTGTGGAAAATTTTAAAGAGTTATACTGATCTTATGATATTTGGCTAAATATTAAATATTCTCTGGTGAATTTATTAAAGGTAATTCACATCTGTCAAATAATCCATCTAAATTGTATTAATTCCTTAACCTTACTATAAGATAATGTATTTTTCATTTAGTGGAAAGAGTTTCAGCTATATGTTAATTAACATTAAGTTAGATGAGGGAGGAAGAATTGTGAACTTTGAATTCTGTAATATTGTACTACAGGGTATGGTTTTGAAGAAAATCAACAAAGACAGTCTTTGTACCAGTTGATTAAGTTTCTTACATTAATTAAACTTTCCTCATATTAGAAGAGAATAATGTTTATATCAGCACAGGTGTAAGAATCATTTCAGTTATTTGAGGTAATTGAGATTAATTATTTGTGTTCCTATTTATATTGCTCTTCCTAGTATCCATATTTTCATTTAGGTTGCAGTTTCAAAAATGCTATCTAAGAGTAAAATAATCTTTTTGGGTTTCTTTTAGTTCCTTTTGATTCAGTAGATCTATATTATAAAGTATCTTTTAGTTTAGCCTGGTAATTGCAGCAAAATAACATAGATAATTTTAAGTTTGTGGAGACAGCAAGTTAATATATATTAGAGTTTGAAATTGTTAAGAGTACAATTTATTGAAGTATTTATTTATATTTTTATTACTATTTGGATTGTTATCAACTTCTGCCTTTAACTTACTCATTGTACTTGCAAATGTATCTTATTTGTATGACACTTAGAGAGTAGAGGCATTTCAAATGATTTTGATGGAGAGGTGGGTTATAATGGCAGATGCTTTTGTTTCTGTGAGTGTAAACTTAAAGAATATTTTGTTTTTACATGTAAGCATTTGGTATTACTAAATTCTAAATGGTTTGAATGGTTTTAGGGAACATTTACTTTTCCATGGGAGACTATAGCTAAGTACTTCCACTTGTCAGAAAGAGTAGCATTTTCTTTGACCAAAGAAAAAGTAGGTGTTGATTTGGTAATTGTTTAATGTATAACATCTATTTCATGTCAACTTAGATGTTTGGTGGAGTGTTCTGATGGCAAATTTTGCACCACCACCTGTAACTTCTGACGTGTTATGTGTTAAGACTCTGAAACCAGTGTTTCTATTTCTGCTTGCATAAATTGGGTTTAATTTTAGAGGAGCCCTCTTGAGCATGCTTAAATTCTACATGTGTAAAGATTAAGTGTTGTAGATAAGGTAATTGCAGTAACTGTACTGGTGCAGACTCATATTTATCTTTAACTTGTGGTAAACATTTGAATTATTGAAATTGTTGAAAATTTTAAACATTGAATTTGAAGACCATCTCTTTACCTTACAAATTATTCAGCTTTTGGTATCTTTTAAAGCTATTCAATGTATCATGGATTGTACTATTGGGGTATTTAAATTCTAAACCTTGTCAGTTACATTTAGATTCCATGAATCTGTAGAAAGGTATGTAAGGTTTTGAGTTTCAAGCCAAATTGTATCAGTTTCTATAATTAATATCTTTTCTGTCCTTATCTTTATCGTCATTTGAATCCTTCTGTTGAAGTTGCTATTTATTTAGCCTTTGAAATTTTTATAAAGAATAAATTTCGTGCAGTAAATGTTAAGTTCAACCATTCATTTATTCCCTTCTAAATTTTATGAAATTGTTTCTGTTTGGCTGAGTGAGTGACTGATTCTCTTTTACATGAAAGTGATTTTACAGTTAATTAAGCTTACTAATTTGAGTGTGTGCTGAGGTATGTAATGGCACATTAGTTCTTTTTGTGATTGTTATGCTGCTGACAAAGGAAGCTTAGTAAGAGCTTAGTATAACCTACATTTGAGATGTTACATTTTCTGATACCACAAGGAAACCAAAGCCCTGTACAGTATCTCTAATTGTGATTAATTCTAAAGTTGCAATCTGAATGACATTAATTTAATGGTAACATCATGTACCAATTATTTCTAAAAATAAATATTTTTGGTGATACAGCCATTTTACTTTTTAATTTCACTTCTCTGACTCAAATTTAATTTTGACAACCAATTTTAAAAATTATAAAACCTCAAGGTTATCGATCTTTTCAAAATTGTGCAATGGACATTTTCTATATCTTTTGTATTTACAGTAAGGGAGGCCACATTTCTTCTTTTTATACAGATAGACTTGCAACATCAATATCTAAATCAAGGGAACAGCAGCTTTAGAAATTTAATGTGAATGCTTAGAAGTATAAATTAATTAATCTATTGATTATAAATGAGAAAAATTGAGAAACCAACACCATTTTGTAATTTTTAGACAAAATTTTAAAACATACTGTAAAACTCGTATAATTTGACCACTCACAGGAGAGGTTACATTAAACAAGTTGTTACTATGGCAAGTTAGCTAATAAGAAGTAATCAGGAATTCTTCTCGGGTTATCATCCGGGTGAGTTCGTGAGTACGAACTCACCCGGATGATAACCCGAGAAGAATTCCTTTTCATCATTCACCAGGAAAGCAACAAGTCTTATTTCAAGAAGTAATCAGTTCAATCCTTCATACAAATAATCATACACTGAAATTGTAAATGAAAAATCAAATTTATTTGCTGAGTGAAGTAAATGGGAATGTTTTGCATTTTATTTTCACTCAGAATAATTGCTCCACATGATCCATGCCTTGTCATTTTCTAATTGCGGAATTGGGTAAAATTTAAGAAATCATATGTGGCATTTGTATTGCTTTGCGATCTGCATCCACTCATTTTCTAATGGTAGAATTTTGAAAATGCAATAAAGTTTACGTGGTATTTATGTCTTATACAGCCTGAGTTATCGGTATCAAAATTATTCTATATTTATCAACAAGTTATCATAAATTAATATTTATTAACAAAACCAAAAAAGAAATAACCCAATCCAACAATGACCTACCCCTTCCGAACAAACAATAAAATACCTCTTAGTAAACATAAGAACAATCTTGTTGGATAAAAGGCACCTCATAAAACTGTAGAGCCATCACTCTGAAAAGATAATGACACTATCAAAAGATGAATTCTGATATTGTATTACCCATTTACCACAACTTTTTTTATTGATTATCTAGTTTATCATGTGTCTACAAAAAGTTAAATTTAAAAGCTTTTCACTAGTGTATCTTATTGAGATGAACTGACCAACAAGCTTACATAAGAAAAAATATATATTCACTATCTGTATTAACTTAGTGATAAATATTGTGGAACTAAGGCACAGAGGATAGTAATACAAAAAATTGTTAACTGAATAAAATGACGATAGAAAGATTTTAATAAAGTCATAAAACTTTAGGAAAAGTAAGTATTGTTAATTTGGTCAAGTATAAGTACATTTATAACGGTATTGAAAAAATTGGAATCGTTGTGCCTTTGTGTAATAAAGGGTGAGGCTTACATTATTATGCGTATTACGTCCCGCTCAATTTTCAAATTGGGATTATTCCCTTCCCTTTCTTCAGTATCGAACAATCGAAATGATACATTCCGTTTCGTGTTTACGGTAATGAAACCCAATTTAATCATAATTCAACCTGTCATAGTCCAACATTTCTATACAATCCGTTTATGTGTTACGGCTACTGTGTAAACTACACGACTATAAACTTATTATCATTATGATTTATTGCTATGAAGGGAAAGATGATGTATGTGTGTGTTGACGGATACAGGAATGATTAAGATCATCAAGGTAGATCCTGAAGAAAAGGTTAGTATGTCATATATTTTCATCGTTATCGGTTGAAAGGATACTGTTATACGTACACCTTAGAATATTTTATTCGTATTATAGCTTCTATTCCTAGGTTTCCTTTATTACTTCTCTAGGTATCAAACTTCGACAGTATTTCTATTATATATTTCTACTATACATAGTCAGCAGTATCACGGTTAAACTTTCAGTCTTTTAGCTTTCTTTGCTGATAAATGTTTGAGCTTCCGGCTTATTCCGGTGTATAAGGAATGTTTCTGTTGCACTCACTCTGTCTGTGAGCGATATGTTCTTGCGGAAAATAACTTACGTTGTTGTTTGGGATGATTGCTGTATGTAATACATCGATTTGGTAAATATTTGATGGTGTACCTCTATCAAATATTTACCCTTGATTTTTTTCAGAGATCACGTCGAACATTTAATAAAAAAATCACAAAATCATATTAATAACTTTAAAAACTGTTTAATTTTACAATGGAATCTTATACCTCGAATATGTTCTTATAAATAGTTAAGTCTTCTGTGCACTATTAGCCGATCTTATACTCTAATATTAGTCATCATGTTTACATCCTAAATCGAGGCATTCAATGTAAAAAATCAGAGTTTCTAGAGTTATACAAGGGTTTAATTTACATGGATTTACGCTGAATATATCTCTGCATTTTAATATGTGATTTTTATCGTTCTTCTCTTCAGTTTTGTGAGCCTCACCCTGTATTACACAAAGGCACAACGATTCCAATTTTTTCAATACCGTTATAAATGTACTTATACTTGACCAAATTAACAATACTTACTTTTCCTAAAGTTTTATGACTTTATTAAAATCTTTCTATCGTCATTTTATTCAGTTAACAATTTGTTGTATTACTATCCTCTGTGCCTTAGTTCCAAAATATTTATCACTAAGTTAATACAGATAGTGAATATATATTTTTTCTTATGTAAGCTTGTTGGTCAGTTCATCTCAATAAGATACACTAGTGAAAAGCTTTTAAATTTAACTTTTTGTAGACACATTATAAACTAGATAATCAATAAAAAAAGTTGTGGTAAATGGGTAATACAATATCAGAATTCATCTTTTGATAATGTCATTATCTTTTCAGTGATGGCTCTTCAGTTTTATGAGGTGCCTTTTATCCAACAAGATTTGGGGCAAGAGGAGACAATTCTACAAATTGCTGATGCCTTAGATCATCTTCATAAGATTGTTGAAGATGTATTTGGAAAGATAACTTTGGAAATTACTCAGAAAAAAGAAAAACTCTCCAATTTGCAACAAAGAACAAAGGCTGCAAAGGAAAAAGTTGAAAAATTGACTGGGATAAAGAAAGCCACAAAAGTAATTTCTTCTTGGCACTGACTGTAACTTGTTAGTTTTAGTTAAGACTGCTTGTCTTCTACTCCCTTCTAGTTTAAAGAATACAGAATTACCATTAGAAGGTACAGAATCTTGGCTTTCCAGCAGATTATCTTGTAGTGTTGTTACATTTGCTATCCTCTTGTTATTAATTTAATTTATGGTGATATGGTACTTTAATATATGGTAATTTCAAATTATGCATGATAATTTTGGATCAAGATCATTAATCCATTCAGTTTTTTCATGGATCTATACTTTTGGAATTCATGGAATAACTTGGCAGTTTCTCACTTATTTTGATACTTCTCAAAATAATGTTTAAATTACTTTGTCATTTGTAAGTAATTAAGTTTTTAAATGTATGGATTTTTCATGCTTATATTTGTTTAATTTTAGTGATTACATTGTTAAAAGTACTTATTTTAGCTCAATGTTATTTTAAATCACAGTATTTCCTGAGCTTAGATACATTTGTGCCATAAATCTTTTATGTTTCAGATGGCTTTCTTTATTTGAAGATCATTTTTCATTTTATGCAGTGTGTTTGTTGTGTATTTACTGTTTCTTACATGTTATGTGTTGTGATCACTACAAATTTTACATTAGTGTCATAGTATGAATTATTTTGAAAGTAACATTATGCTCATATATTTTTTTTGTTTTAGATATTTTCATCTTCTAAATATCCTGCTGTCGATGTGTATAAGGACAGCAACTCAATTTTTTCTCATGGGGTTTCAATTCCATTGGAAAGACATCATGTCAAAATTGGAGGAAGGCAAACAAAGCTTGGCGACTTGCAGGTTGGCTCATATAAATGTTCATGAATTTTTTCTAAGATACATGGAATTGTGTTAAGCATTTTTTTCCTTTAGGAAAAGATTGAATTTTACCATGTGAAGGATGCTAGGAAGAAAATGTTGCAAAAGTCTGAGATAGCACCTGAAGAAGGCCTGGGTAGCTTACCTGCTAACATAGAATCCATATGTTCATTGCTTCTATTCAATACAACTGAAAATCCGTAAGGAAATGTATTCATTACTTCACACATTATCATGTACTTTAAATGTTGTACAAAAATTCTTTCAAAATGCTTTAAAATCTCTCTTCTTTAGGCAGTATTAAGACTAAAATAAGAAAAAGGAAATCACAGTAGTGAAAGTCAATGTTTTTGTTTGTATTCATATTTGTTTATTTAAGCCTAATGGGTCAGTGTGGTACAGTAATCTTCATTTATATGCTGTTTTAATGTTAAGATATTAAAAATAAAATTTCATACAGTATCAAATACATTGGTATTATAAAGTAATAGCTATTGATGAATTTATTTTGCGATAAATTTGTTGTTATGGTAAGGTTGCTATTTAAAAATAATTGGAATCACTCAACTGTATTTCAGATACAAGCGTTATGTAATGCTTGATCCTCTTGGAGTTGTAACCAAAACACGACAATCTTTGCAAGAGGAAGAAGGGAAACATAGATTAGAGGATGCACCCATTTCAATATCACAAAGAGAGCAGATTGAACGGCACAAGGGGGAAAACTATTTTTACTCTCCAGGGCTTGGAGATGTTCCTTTGCTTGATGTTCCTCTAGATCTACCAGATTTGCCAGGTTTTTTTATCTCTCACAATCAGATTATGTTCATCTTATCATTACTGAATTTTATTTGTAAAATAATTAAGAATTGTAGATTTTCAAGATAATTTATCTATGGTTTCATTGCTTTTCAATTAAGATTTATTCATTTACAAAAATAATATTTCTTTATAATCTATCGAAGCGGCCGAGATGTTGTGGAAATTCATAACTAATAATAGATTTGTACTTTTCCACAAAATATT
>KZ309230.1:1952759-1967822 GCA_000376725.2 Ladona fulva | reverse complement strand
GTTTCATGAAACGCTAACACACAGAATGCTTTCTCCTCCCCAGTCGCCATTTTACCATTCTAGCGAATGTAGCGCAGCGTAGCGGACAGAAGGAGAACTGGTGGCTGCATGCGATATTTAATAAAATGTATTGAAATGATCTTTCAGCTGGTAAGGGTTTTGTATGTGTAATTTAAATTAGCACTGAATAACAGAATATTAAAATCGGAAACATCATTTACGGACACCCTGTATTGTTTTTGATTAAAAATTGTGATAAGTTTGATTAATTACACAACTTTTGCAAAATTTTGAGGCTGTAAACAAATGGTCCACCTGACAACCAAGTCATTTATTAAATCCAAACTTACATTCATCCATTTTCCATTGAGAAAAAACTGAAAATTGATGACATTTTACAATGATGAATTTTAACCTGCCCTGGCATGGATCAATTTTCGTCAACCTTAAATGTACTATGTAGTGATGTATCCTATTCACTTACAGAATTATAGCTATCTGGCTTTTCAGAAAGTGCCCCAAAAAATATTAAAATCTACCCAATGTATTTTAAATAGGTGGAATTTGAACCAACCTAGCTTCAAACCCAAGGCTACTCTGGGAAAAGTTTTCACATCATGCTATTTAAAACTACCTCTTCTATTGATATTGTGAATTTCAACTCTCAGTCATATGGTAGAGTGCCCAAAATTAATCTTTGAAAATTTAAACTGGGAAAGTACCTTTGCTGGAGTCATCTACTCTGGATCGATGTCTCATTTTTTCTCTTTAGTGTGATAATTGCGGTCTCTATGGTAAAAAATCCACTGATCTGTGATGCTTTTTGTGTAGCTTATGAATTTGTATCCTATATATATATATCAAGAGATGCATCTATATAATAGATATATTCCTATATTTATTTTACTCTTTCCATAACACTATGAGTAAAAATATCTGAGTTATATCATAGAAACATTTGAGAAAGTATTTTGTTCAAATTTTGCTGAACTTTTTTCAGTTTCCTGTATTTAGAAATAATTTAAATGCTATTAGTAAATAGCTTGGCCAAATGCTGAACAGATGACAGATCCAGGTACTGATAAGGTAAATTTTGCTTGCACGTTCTGTCATTGAAGTCTGTTTTGTATCAATTTATTTAGGTATTGCTGATGACTTGCGTTATTGCATGGATTCAGAGCCTGTCATTGCTCCATCTGTCTCAACAACCCCAGCTGTTCCAGAACTACCAAACCTTGTGCCTGAATTACCAGAGACAATGCCTTTTGGTAAAAATATCCCATCTGTTACCCCTGAAAACCACCTGCCTACTCATAGCTTGGAGCAAGATAGACCTCAAGATGTTGTAGTAACTGAACCTCTCCTTTGTCCTCCTCCACCACCACCTCCTCCCCCTCCCCCTCCTCCTCCTCCCCCTCCACCCCCTCCTGCACCATCTCAACTTCCAGGACAGATTGCATCAGCTAATGCTGCTACAGAAAGCCCAGAAAATGCATCTCATATGGTGAGACATTTAATTCATCTTGAGGCTTTTAGTTAGTTTTATTTTTAGCACATACTGGAGGGATAAATGATGTCTTAAATTCAGCCATGGTTTGGGCAAAGCAAATGGAAGGTTTGTGCCAAGTGAACAGGTCTAGTTTGAGGAATGGTTTTGTAGGTGCAGGTGTGCCTGGAAACACTTGTAACATCATCATAGCCAATGTTTAGAATATCAAACATTTGCATTTGCTACAGTTTCTCTTTGCTTTTGCATGGAGCATTTCACATTTAAACTGTCTGTATTTTCATAAGTTTATGAGTTTGCATTTGTGAAGCTTAGACTGACTGTTAACCAGAGTTACGTTCACCGTGTGTCCAGAAAACTGAGTTCTTGACAATTGATTGTGTGTGACAATTGAGCTCTACAACAATTGAACGTGTCTCACCATTAAACTTAACTTAGAGCAATGTGATATTAATTTCTAACAATCTAACAAATAGTATAATTTGTCAAATACTGTTATAGTTATATATCTCTTTGGTTAAGAGATCTAACTATAACAGTATTTGTTAATAATCTATTAACTTTCATCAGTAGCACTTCATTTAAATTTCATTGGCAGAATTTTTCTGTTAACTCTGAAATGTAATTACATAAATTCTTCTTTTCTTAAATTTAAAGACCCTCAACCCACATGGTATACTATATAAATCCATGGAGTTTTGCTCGTAGTCCAATCAATACATATTCCATAACCCTTTATTTCTTTCCTTTGATAAAACGGTAAACTAGAATCAGATAGAAATAATTTTCCAATAAGTAATATATATTCATTCGTTACACCCAATGATCTGATATAATCTTTACACATAATAACAATTGTAATAGATGTAAATATGTTGAAATTTTTAAATACTTACTTACTAGTGGTAACTAATTACTATTCTACAGTATTTACAATGCTACACTATACAATGCTAATTTCAATAAAACATCATTTCCTCCCACCACAGAGCAACAATCATCAAGCTACCCATTACACTAATATAATATGTGCATACATTTTCAGACTACAAAAATACACCATCCCTACAAATACATCCCCATACTACAAAAATACACCATCCCTACAAATACATCCCCATACTACAAAAATACAACATCACTACACATCCGTCACCCAGCCCAAAATTACACCAATTCATTCAAAATATTTTCAGTAGATTTCCATTATTTAAAATGCCAAATCTAGCCCTAAATTAAAAATTTCATATTTTCTGGTGATTTAATTTGTCATGTTTTATGTATTGTTGAATCAGAATCCATAAGATAATGAAATAGCCCATGTATAGATTTTAATTTTGTTTGTAACAGATGATCCTGCAATTTTTTTCAGTTCTCCTTTTTAGAAATTATCTCTGTAAGTGGGAGTCTCCCATGGAATCTGATGCCTATAATTGAGCTTCACCTTAAAAACTCTTTTTTGAAAAGCAATCATTTGCATCAAATTAATTCAAAAAGCACCTGTTCATGAAATTAATATTTTATGTACCACAAGTGTGAAGTTTTGATTGGTAGCAATATGTGAATGGAAATGTTTCACTGAGTGAATTCTTTTTCTAATTGTTAATTAATTTGTAGGAAGAGTTGTAACTCACAGGTGTTTCTTGTTTATATTTGGAGAATATAGCTTATATAATTTGAAAACAGTTCAATCTAGCCTTAGTCTCTTTTTCTTTAGCAAATGAAAGGTGCTGAGAATGCAATGGATGCCCGTGCTAATCTAATGGAGGCAATTAGGAAAGCTGGGGGATCTGGAAAAGCAAAGCTGCGTTCTGTGCAAAACAGAAAAATTGAAGCAAAGAAAAAGAAACAGGTTAGGAATATTGCTGTTATTATCTACTTTGCATGTAAATACAATTTTCAGTGCAGAATGAGTTGTGGCCATCTATCCAGATGTCATATATTTCCTTTCCCTTGTTTGTCTAAATTAAACAATATTTAACCTTCAAGTATATACTTATACTCATATTCCTTTACTATTCATATTCCTATAATACTCAAAAATCCTGTTGGGAGGTATTGATCCTACATTTTCTGAAAGCAAATAATGTTATTAAATTCAAGGAAAATATACTTTTTAATTTAAGTTCTTGTGCACATTTTTATGTATGATTGATATTGTGAATTTCAACTCTCAGTCATATGGTAGAGTGCCCAAAATTAATCTTTGAAAATTTAAACTGGGAAAGTACCTTTGCTGGAGTCATCTACTCTGGATCGATGTCTCATTTTTTCTCTTTAGTGTGATAATTGCGGTCTCTATGGTAAAAAATCCACTGATCTGTGATGCTTTTTGTGTAGCTTATGAATTTGTATCCTATATATATATATCAAGAGATGCATCTATATAATAGATATATTCCTATATTTATTTTACTCTTTCCATAACACTATGAGTAAAAATATCTGAGTTATATCATAGAAACATTTGAGAAAGTATTTTGTTCAAATTTTGCTGAACTTTTTTCAGTTTCCTGTATTTAGAAATAATTTAAATGCTATTAGTAAATAGCTTGGCCAAATGCTGAACAGATGACAGATCCAGGTACTGATAAGGTAAATTTTGCTTGCACGTTCTGTCATTGAAGTCTGTTTTGTATCAATTTATTTAGGTATTGCTGATGACTTGCGTTATTGCATGGATTCAGAGCCTGTCATTGCTCCATCTGTCTCAACAACCCCAGCTGTTCCAGAACTACCAAACCTTGTGCCTGAATTACCAGAGACAATGCCTTTTGGTAAAAATATCCCATCTGTTACCCCTGAAAACCACCTGCCTACTCATAGCTTGGAGCAAGATAGACCTCAAGATGTTGTAGTAACTGAACCTCTCCTTTGTCCTCCTCCACCACCACCTCCTCCCCCTCCCCCTCCTCCTCCTCCCCCTACACCCCCTCCTGCACCATCTCAACTTCCAGGACAGATTGCATCAGCTAATGCTGCTACAGAAAGCCCAGAAAATGCATCTCATATGGTGAGACATTTAATTCATCTTGAGGCTTTTAGTTAGTTTTATTTTTAGCACATACTGGAGGGATAAATGATGTCTTAAATTCAGCCATGGTTTGGGCAAAGCAAATGGAAGGTTTGTGCCAAGTGAACAGGTCTAGTTTGAGGAATGGTTTTGTAGGTGCAGGTGTGCCTGGAAACACTTGTAACATCATCATAGCCAATGTTTAGAATATCAAACATTTGCATTTGCTACAGTTTCTCTTTGCTTTTGCATGGAGCATTTCACATTTAAACTGTCTGTATTTTCATAAGTTTATGAGTTTGCATTTGTGAAGCTTAGACTGACTGTTAACCAGAGTTACGTTCACCGTGTGTCCAGAAAACTGAGTTCTTGACAATTGATTGTGTGTGACAATTGAGCTCTACAACAATTGAACGTGTCTCACCATTAAACTTAACTTAGAGCAATGTGATATTAATTTCTAACAATCTAACAAATAGTATAATTTGTCAAATACTGTTATAGTTATATATCTCTTTGGTTAAGAGATCTAACTATAACAGTATTTGTTAATAATCTATTAACTTTCATCAGTAGCACTTCATTTAAATTTCATTGGCAGAATTTTTCTGTTAACTCTGAAATGTAATTACATAAATTCTTCTTTTCTTAAATTTAAAGACCCTCAACCCACATGGTATACTATATAAATCCATGGAGTTTTGCTCGTAGTCCAATCAATACATATTCCATAACCCTTTATTTCTTTCCTTTGATAAAACGGTAAACTAGAATCAGATAGAAATAATTTTCCAATAAGTAATATATATTCATTCGTTACACCCAATGATCTGATATAATCTTTACACATAATAACAATTGTAATAGATGTAAATATGTTGAAATTTTTAAATACTTACTTACTAGTGGTAACTAATTACTATTCTACAGTATTTACAATGCTACACTATACAATGCTAATTTCAATAAAACATCATTTCCTCCCACCACAGAGCAACAATCATCAAGCTACCCAATACACTAATATAATATGTACATACATTTTCAGACTACAAAAATACACCATCCCTACAAATACNTGGAATTCGCTTAGTGATAGAAGACTTGAATACCGTAGGAAGCTTTTTGATAAGTTTGTCATATGTTTGTCTATGGACCTCAGGGAGGAGATAGTTGATTTTCTCATCCCAGCTTGTAACGCACGTAATCTTCGAAAGAAAACGAAAAAGCGATACAGGGAAATAGTCGCCAGGACGGATAGATAGTTTTGGTCATTTTTCCCGCGAAGTATTAGAGGAGCTAATAGCTATCCAGGACAGTTAGGGATATAGGTGTTTTACACCCCCTGCCACACGCCATTTGCGGTTTGCAGGGCTTAAATGTAATGTAAATGTTATTTTATTTGCTGTTAGATTTTTCTGTAAGCAGTGAAATTTTCTTAAAAATTCTATTTGTGGTATTATTACTAGTATGCTGTTGTTTTACTTTTGTTTGCCATGAAATTTTAATAATTTCCACTGTTCTTTCTTTAGGAAGTTAAGGTTGAAGTAGGTGGTGGTGATTTGATGGCAGATCTACATGCAAAGCTCTCTCTTAGGAGAAAGGTATGAATCAGAAGTTCTTTGCATTTTCATTTAGAAGTTGTAATGGCAGAGCTTAACTTATTGCTTCCATGCAGTCGGTTATCTGCTGGGGGCATATGACCATTTTCAATTCTCTGTGCAATTGTTCTTCAAGCTGGCTTTTAAGGAATATTCGGTTTTCAGTATTGAAAAGCAGGTAAAGGAAAGTTCTGACAATGTTTTTTTTAGGTCAAAAACAACTTTTTCTTTTGTGAATGAATTATTGGAACAAAGTATGTGCATCCTATTGGTGCACTGTTGTTCCAAAGTCAATGTTTCAATCAAATGCATTTATCAAAGGAATGTATTTTAGTCCATCAGTGGGTGATTGCATATGCTGATATGAGAAAAGAAAGCAATGGAACTGAACAAAAGTGAAAAAGAATGTCAAGAACCAGTCTTGAATCTTGGCCAATCGCTTAGGAGCCTAGCTTTCTAATCACTGCACTTACTCATTCTGATAGGGCTATAAATAGCTGAAAGAAAATTGTTTATTAACAAAACTGTTTCACTCTTGTTACATTTCTTCTCTTCTGCCGCAATAGATAATATTTTGTTCAAACTGGCTGAGCAACTCTCATGGTCTTGTTTTATGTATAGCAATGCACCATTTTGTAGGGCAAAAAGGTTATATCAATTTCAGTTAATTATTTAGATTTGTTAGTATTATCTTCTTGCCAAATTCTTTTCAAACATTTCTCCAAAATCTGGGTACTTCTAATGCATAAGCAAGTAGTGTGCTTCCTAGAATTACCTTTCTTTGGTGCATGAAATATACTGCCAAAAATTGTCATTCTTTTGGCTATGTATAATGAAACAAGGGTTTCAAGATGCGAACCGTGCTTGAGCACAAATCAAGTAGGTAGAGCAAGATATGACTGTGTATGAAATGCTCATATTTAAAAATATCTAGATGTTTTTATCATCATGATTTTAANTTCTGAATAAGTGAAGTTGTCAGTTTCAAAATTTTGTGAGAGATATGTTTTATTGTTGGTTTTCTTATTATAGTTATAAATAAATAAATGATAACTATCTGTGAATTTCTTGCAAGTTTACAATTTCTATGTAAGTTATTTTATTTAATTAAAGCATTGTTGCATTATAAATGACTTTACAATAATTTCATTGATTACATGTGAGTCAAGTCATGAAAACATGTTATGTAAAAATGTAACATATTTTGGAAGAGGTAAATGGTGTAAGGTAATTTTGCACAAAAAGACAAAAGGGAAGAAACATCAGACATGAGTCTGACATGACTAGGACTCAAACCCAGATCTTTCACTTGTCAGCTCTAACCAATTTAGTGGAACATTCAGTCCAACTCCTCATGAGTACAAGACAAGTTATTAAAAAATGAAATATCTTCAATAGAACTTAATAATAGAAGATCAAAATAATTTTTATCAACAAAACAAAAATTAACGATTAGAGGGCTATTTTGCACATCTTTTGACATTTAGTGCTACTTATCACATTATTAGATTTTCGTAATTGTGTTTCAGTTACAAACTGTTAAGTGAATTAAACTAGCTTAAAACATTTAAAAATTGTGTTTTTNATTGTTTAAATTAAATAATACAGTTATGTTTAAATGTAATTATGTTGACTATATATGATTTGTATATCCTCTTACTTGTAAGAATATATTCCATTCAGATATCCTGTGTGATTGTATTCTCAAAAATACATTGAATGTGTACATAAATATTTTCTTTTAAAATCTTGCCTTCACTAACAAAACTGGCATTGGCAAAAATGTGATGTAGTTGATCTTGAATACAGCTCTCTTTGGCTGATAAATTTCCATTCAGACATGGTATCAATATTGGTATGATCGGGAGTGACTTTGTTGAATTTCATGGCACACATTTTGAATTTGAAAAAAGACACTTGGGATCCTTAACATTTGGAAAAATTGGAAATTGGTTGTGGCAGTCAATAAGTGTTTCTTTTAAAGAAATGATTATGACTTTCAGACAGTAAAAACTATCATGAAGTAATAACGAATTCACGAGTGGAGTGAGTGGACATAATGTCCGGATTGTCATTTTCAATCATTATCTCTTTCTACATCATGCTAAACCAATTGAAATCAATCTCATACTGCAATCTTAAATCTCTTTTCTTCCATGATCAATATCTCTCTTGTTGATTCCAGTAGTTTCTCTACCTTCACTTTGTCTTATGACAAAGATATTACAGAAGCTGCTGGTCACACTCATCATCTTGGGGTGTCAGACACATTGAGGTTAATTAGCTTCTCTTAAAGCTTTCTTATCTCCTCAATAAACCTCTATTTACACTGTTAGGAAAACTTCAGCTGAAAGATTTTTCAAATACTGCGTTTTATGTAAAATTTAATGACAAACTTAATGATTAAACATTACTGTAATTATTATAATTATTTGCAATTAAAGACATATGTTAAAAGAATGAGATTTGATGTTGAGAACGAAATGTCTGAAATGTTTTGTATTCCACTGAAAAAAATGCACCATTTTTTTCAACGACTGATTATTTATGTGTAAGATAACGTGCACATTATCAGTGGGAAAATGTAGTATGCCTATTTTTTGCAAGGATCATGGAACTTTTCTTTGTGATTGATTCTTTTTTTTGGGCACTGTATCTATTGTGGTGAAAAAGTCATTGCAGTGAGAGGAAATTCACTGAAGATGTGCAATGTGAAGAGGAAGTATCAGTAACAGTTTCCGCCAATGGTTCATAGAGCAAGAGAGGTTTTAATTTGTAGTATGTTACTGAAACCCTCATAGGCCCTCGAAATATTCATTCGTATTGTCATCAAATCCACACAATGAAAGAACTTTGGATCATGGAGGAAAATGTAAAGTACAATTAAGTATAAACGTTGGTCAAAAAATGTACAAAATAATGTTCAGCCAACCACAAAGGTCCTGCTGGAAAAAAGGAACTTGACTCCATTGTAAAACTGTTTTAAAGGTTGGAAGCTCTTTATGGAACTTACCATAGAAATAGCAATAACAAAACCTACAAAGATATTATAGAATCAAAGCAGTATGGGCATGAGCTAAAGCTTACAAGGAAGGAATGCATCAAATATGTCCAGAAACAAATGGGAGCACATCTCTGCAACTGTAAAAAAATATATGACTCCGGGGCAACGGGAAACTCACTAGAAAACTTATTCATGACTTGTGAAGGTATTATAGATTTACCATTCATGGTAACCTGAATATGCCCTAAAATAAAAGATGCCATATTGGGTACATTTTGTCAAAAGAGCTCTATGAATGAAAACCCTCAGCACCACTTCCACCCTCTTGAGTGTAATTATTGTGTATATAAGTGTATTTGTGGTGCTCATGGCAGAAATCTCTCCAAAAATTGACTAGTGGGACATATGCAAAAAAAATATAGTTCAAGAATCCCTGTTAAGAACTATCAAAACTATCCACATGGAGTTGATGAAAGATGACTTGTTGAAAAGGTTTCTTGATGATTTTACTCATAAGAGTTTCAGTTCTCAAATATAAAGTGCTCTCCAGTTGGGCTTAAATAGAATGAATTGCAACCCAACCTCTCCAAGGTAAACCCAGATCTTCTGTAGAAATAGCCAAAGCAATGTTTCATGGTTCAGAAATTGCTGATTATTGGTTAATCATCCAGTACTATTACACTAAGCCTGTAACTTTTATGTTCTTTCTAGTGTACTTTTTCATCTGCCATATTTGCCTTCCAGTCAATATTTAAAGAGATACTCATGTTTCTATACTATGCATAATATTTATGTAACGGTTTTGTAAAATACTCTTTCTCTGACATCAAAAGTAGTTTCTTCACAAATTAAAAAAAAAAAATGCTGTAAATGAGTCTGAGAAAGGTATGTAACCCCTAAAATTATATATATTTTCTTTTGCTTCCTTTAGGGTATATCAGGGATCAACAAGCAAGAAAAATCAAGTGAATCTAATGTTGGAGGATCTGTATCACTTGGTGGAAGTGCGTTGGAGAGAGTATCATCAATGATTCCTCCTCCTCCACTTCCCCAAGTAAGTTCAGCATCTGCAGATGATGAAGGCGAGTGGGAGGAATGAACTTTCTCACACACTCCTGAATAATCTTGGGGCTGTAATTATTCTTCCATTCTGTTTTGATATTGTGTCATTGCTGAAATAATCTTAAGGGGACAAAATATTTTGATAAAAAGTTCCTATTTACATGACATTATTTTAAACATTCTATTTCACATTACATTGTTTAAATTAAATAATACAGTTATGTTTAAATGTAATTATGTTGACTATATATGATTTGTATATCCTCTTACTTGTAAGAATATATTCCATTCAGATATCCTGTGTGATTGTATTCTCAAAAATACATTGAATGTGTACATAAATATTTTCTTTTAAAATCTTGCCTTCACTAACAAAACTGGCATTGGCAAAAATGTGATGTAGTTGATCTTGAATACAGCTCTCTTTGGCTGATAAATTTCCATTCAGACATGGTATCAATATTGGTATGATCGGGAGTGACTTTGTTGAATTTCATGGCACACATTTTGAATTTGAAAAAAGACACTTGGGATCCTTAACATTTGGAAAAATTGGAAATTGGTTGTGGCAGTCAATAAGTGTTTCTTTTAAAGAAATGATTATGACTTTCAGACAGTAAAAACTATCATGAAGTAATAACGAATTCACGAGTGGAGTGAGTGGACATAATGTCCGGATTGTCATTTTCAATCATCATCTCTTTCTACATCATGCTAAACCAATTGAAATCAATCTCATACTGCAATCTTAAATCTCTTTTCTTCCATGATCAATATCTCTCTTGTTGATTCCAGTAGTTTCTCTACCTTCACTTTGTCTTATGACAAAGATATTACAGAAGCTGCTGGTCACACTCATCATCTTGGGGTGTCAGACACATTGAGGTTAATTAGCTTCTCTTAAAGCTTTCTTATCTCCTCAATAAACCTCTATTTACACTGTTAGGAAAACTTCAGCTGAAAGATTTTTCAAATACTGCGTTTTATGTAAAATTTAATGACAAACTTAATGATTAAACATTACTGTAATTATTATAATTATTTGCAATTAAAGACATATGTTAAAAGAATGAGATTTGATGTTGAGAACGAAATGTCTGAAATGTTTTGTATTCCACTGAAAAAAATGCACCATTTTTTTCAACGACTGATTATTTATGTGTAAGATAACGTGCACATTATCAGTGGGAAAATGTAGTATGCCTATTTTTTGCAAGGATCATGGAACTTTTCTTTGTGATTGATTCTTTTTTTTGGGCACTGTATCTATTGTGGTGAAAAAGTCATTGCAGTGAGAGGAAATTCACTGAAGATGTGCAAGGTGAAGAGGAAGTATCAGTAACAGTTTCCGCCAATGGTTCATAGAGCAAGAGAGGTTTTAATTTGTAGTATGTTACTGAAACCCTCATAGGCCCTCGNAGTTTGTTTTTCCTTCAGTGTTAAATTATCATTTCCAGACAAAATCCCAAAATTTCTTGTTCTTAGAAAAAAATTAATATTACGAGAACTTCACATATGATTGCTGTGATGAAACTGAGATGGAACTGGAATTTTCTGCTTTGAGTGAACAAAAAGCAGGACTAAATATATTAGTTTGATGCTCTGGTTGGAATCTACTCCAGTAAGTGAAACTCTGCTCTGTCTTTGAGTTTTATCACAATGAAACTGATTCAAGTAAAGATTGTTACCCCATTAGCGCCCAGCGTCCTATTTATAGTACACTTACTTTTTTGCACGATATCTCACTTGTTATTCACGGGAATGTGATAAAATGATACCAAATTGTTACACCGGGACTGACGAGGATATTATATTAAAATATTATCATTAAAACTTGTTTCAGAGCTTCAGCAGAACTACTTTTATAAGTCTGTGAAAATCTGCTCCTTTAATGCACTGAAGCTACAATGTAAAAAAAAAAAAAATTATAAACATTTCTTAAAATGAAAGATACCAGTCATATGCATATCGCTTGACAGTATAAAAGTGAAATATCCATTTCACGCTGTTATTTCTCAAGTTTCACCCTTTCTTTACTATGGAATTGGCATTAAATTTCGCTGTCCTATATATAGGATGCTGGGCGTTTGGTAGATGGAAACATTCCTGAGGAGTGGGGGCATTGCTACATACGTATAGGGCACATTGAACGTCTTTGATTTCCAGCTTAACTCTGTTAACAATGTAATAAAATGCAACAAGCATGCTATATAAGGACTAGCTATGGTTTTCCTGCCAACAGTCGTATTCATTCCTCAGTTTTGTGATCATAGCTCGTCTGCGAACTTTGAATTTCTCACCACACTGCATCAATGGCAGCATTTGCTGTGAAAACACCTGTCAAAGGTAAGCTCAAAATATTTATATACTCTTATGATTTTGAATTTATCTTACGTTTAATGGGATGAATAGTGTTTTAATTTTTTTGATTGATTGATAGACAATTGATAGTTATGAATGATTTCCTGTATATTACAGGGTTTAAATATCGTTATCTATTTTTAGTGTGTCGAATAATCACTCAGCTTTATTTGCTTTCCATTTTGCAGTTATTTCAACAGCAATGAGCTGTAAGGCATTTATAACGTTAGCAGAGGCCTGTGACTATTTATTTTCGGAGGAAATAGAAGCTGACATAACCGCCATCCCACCCAAGGTTGATGAATTAAGTGATGAAGACAGTGTCGATGATGATGCTTTGGCTTTGCCACTTGTGTCAGATGTTGCAGGAGCTGCAGAGATTTTTGTGCAAGAAGAGGAAAAACCATCATCCCCACCAGATACACCTGAAAACCCTACTAAAAAGGTAAAACCCAGATCAGACATTAAAAAGTGAAGGAAAGTATATCCCAGTTATACTACTCTCCCAAAGGCTGGAACCATGGCTAAAGAAAACTTAGAGCAAAATTGTGCTTACAGAAACTCCCCCATGCAATTGTTCGAGGAGTTTTTCAGTGACGATGTGTTTGCAATGATTATGGAGGAGACTACTAGGTACATGTAAGAAAGGGGCACCCATTTAATCTTACTGTAAATGACACATATGTGTCATTATTGTTTTTATAGAATTTGTTCAAGTATTATATTATTATTAAATACTCATTGACCAATAAATATTACCATGCACCCTTCTTGCAAGTGACTAATTATGAAAAGTCTAGACAAATTCAAGGGTTTGACCCATGAATGTGACCCATAAGTCACTTTGACTTATCAGTCACTCTTTATTTATCAATCTACAAAAGGTATCATCTGGGAACTTTTTGAATATTTAGTGACGAAAACGTGATCCTAGCATCATTTTAAATGCTTTAAGTTTCAACATTCATACAGATTTGTATTGTACTTGGTAGTTTTTGTGGAAGTAAAAGAACTAATCTGTTAGGAATTTGAGATTTTCATTTTCATGACATCAGCTTAAATCAGAGTTACAACTATCAAACAATATATTTTATAAACATTGAAAAAACATAATTAAAATTAAAATTTGAACAAAATAAAATGTAGACCTAATTATATAAAATTTAGGCAGTCTCCAAAATTATTTTTGCCATTTTTCTTTGGAAATGGATTTTAAAATATCATTTCATTTTCCTACCTTGTATATCTTTTCTTGTATCTTAGTAGAGATTACGTACAACATTTAAAGATAAAATTGTTGCATGAAAAAAATACAATTTGAAAGACATCCTTAAATTGGTCTCATTCAAATCAAGTGTTATTGTTTCTAAATGGATGTTTAATTGTATTTTTAATCTTTTCCCATTTATTTGACTTCTGTTTCTTCCTGATAATAATTTTCATTTGTTTTTTTATCTCATCAAATCCCAAGAGAGTATTGAATTCTGTTAGTTGGCTAAGTCTATCAAAATTTAGTCCTTTGTACTTGAAGTTAAACATAGAAAAAGCAGGATCTGTGAAAATGTCAAAGTTTGCAAAATCCACCTCCTCTTGTGTTTCTCGCTTAACACCTGAAAATATACAACAAAATGTTACATTCATATTAAAATTTAATCTTAGAGTCAGTATTATAACTCTTAATATTTTGTGAAAGACTAAATATTTGTTGAAGTAGATAGGGTGGCAGTACTTATTGCTAGAATGTTCACATTTTAGGAAGTCACTAAGTTAACAGTCGTTGTTGCAAGGAAAGAAAAATTGAATATGGCTGTCAATGAATTAGAGGCTAATTAGAGATAACATATTAATGAATATCTTACTCAAATATAGGTCACTTGGTTGATAAGCAGTGAAAAACGTTTGGTTTACATGCTAGATTTTAGATGAATAAATTGAAGAGAAAAAGTCTGCCATAGCAGGGAATCAAATCTGGAGTGCACTGTGTCCCATCATAGCCCAAGAAATTGAAGGAGAGATCGTTAAGTTATTGTAGCTGGAGGTCAGAATATCTGCCTGGAAAGTGGGAGACCCAGGTTTGATTCCTGGCAACGACGGACTTATTCTCTTTCATTTCTTCATATGTAGGTTACTCGGTTTGGTTGTGAGCCATGACACTATTATGGATATTTGATCATCATACCCTTGCTTTGGGTTGAAGTTTATAGTAATTTTCAAATTCTGAAAACAGTATTTTAAATTTTCTCCAAACATTTTTTGCTAAAAAACCTAGGAATATTTGCAAATTTTGTTTAAAAATTAAAAATTTTAATGAGTAAAACCCCTAACCTGGTGATTTGAACATCCTGAAGGTATTGTTGAATAAAATAAAATGTATAATAACTGGACAGCCAGCTTCATGTGGGTTATTGAAGACATAAATTTCTCTCATAGGCTCTCTGCAGTACTTTTGCGCTAATTTCTTTACTGGTGGAAAAGGAATCTTGTTAATTTTGGCCCATTTCTCTGCTTATATTAT
>KZ309230.1:1938393-1950845 GCA_000376725.2 Ladona fulva | reverse complement strand
CTTATCTGCAAAAAGTGTAAATTATCTGACCCCAAGAACAATTTTCCAACTGCAACTTTTCGTGTGAATATATTCTGGTCAGGTGGGATAAATTGCATATCTCTAGTTCAGGGTAATATCTCATTTACTTAAAATTATATTTTTGTTAGAGCTGCAGTTATCCCCAATAAAATTTTCAAATACCATAATGTCATTTTAAAATCCAATGATGAGAAGTTTTCTAAGAAACATGACAATTAATACTCATTTGGAGCTACTTGTTATGCCCCTAGCAAAATGTTTGCTTTGCTGAACTATACATTTCCTCCCCCCTTCTAGATCCACCAGTGGTTTTTGTATGTGATGCACCAAATAGTAACTAGCAATTGTAGTAAATGATTGGAACCTATCACTTACATATTTTAGGAACAGTTAGGGTCCCAAAACACTTCCCTATTGACTATCTTTATTTTTGTAATACTATAGTTTTAAATTCATGATTGTGGGTTAAAGACACATAGAGGCTACAATTGAAGGCTAGTGATTCCAACTCTGCATGAATAAAATTTTGGTAGTAATGGATACTAAGTGTCCTCCACTGCTGGTTATTTTTTATTACTTTAAATTGATGAATTGGATGGTAGAAATGAATTTTAAGTTTGGCTGAAAACAGCCCTTCATCAAACTTTATTTCCTACTGTCATCTGGAAAAATGTAGTGTGTTATACTATATATACATTAAACATGCCCTGTTAATTTTGGAGGACAGATTCTTTAAATTATGGATCTATATTTTAGTTTCTTATTTCTCAGAGATAAATAAGTAAAACTAGGGTTGGGGACGATTAAAACAATTTTCTTATGTGGTCCTTTCCAATTCACTTTTAAAAGACCATTCTGTTGTGATAAAGGCAGTAGACATATTGTGATTATAAAAGCATATCATAATCAGATTTTAATTTAAGCTTTTAGTCACATCCTAGGCAAATTACTAGTAGTACAAAGTCATCTAGAGGATGGGGGATGTAGCCTACTTCCTGGATTCACCAATGGCTCCTTGTAAATATGCAAATTCAATTATTTATTTTAATTAGAAATAATTTAATAAGCAGTTGAAAGTTTGTTTTTCCTTCAGTGTTAAATTATCATTTCCAGACAAAATCCCAAAATTTCTTGTTCTTAGAAAAAAATTAATATTACGAGAACTTCACATATGATTGCTGTGATGAAACTGAGATGGAACTGGAATTTTCTGCTTTGAGTGAACAAAAAGCAGGACTAAATATATTAGTTTGATGCTCTGGTTGGAATCTACTCCAGTAAGTGAAACTCTGCTCTGTCTTTGAGTTTTATCACAATGAAACTGATTCAAGTAAAGATTGTTACCCCATTAGCGCCCAGCGTCCTATTTATAGTACACTTACTTTTTTGCACGATATCTCACTTGTTATTCACGGGAATGTGATAAAATGATACCAAATTGTTACACCGGGACTGACGAGGATATTATATTAAAATATTATCATTAAAACTTGTTTCAGAGCTTCAGCAGAACTACTTTTATAAGTCTGTGAAAATCTGCTCCTTTAATGCACTGAAGCTACAATGTAAAAAAAAAAAAAATTATAAACATTTCTTAAAATGAAAGATACCAGTCATATGCATATCGCTTGACAGTATAAAAGTGAAATATCCATTTCACGCTGTTATTTCTCAAGTTTCACCCTTTCTTTACTATGGAATTGGCATTAAATTTCGCTGTCCTATATATAGGATGCTGGGCGTTTGGTAGATGGAAACATTCCTGAGGAGTGGGGGCATTGCTACATACGTATAGGGCACATTGAACGTCTTTGATTTCCAGCTTAACTCTGTTAACAATGTAATAAAATGCAACAAGCATGCTATATAAGGACTAGCTATGGTTTTCCTGCCAACAGTCGTATTCATTCCTCAGTTTTGTGATCATAGCTCGTCTGCGAACTTTGAATTTCTCACCACACTGCATCAATGGCAGCATTTGCTGTGAAAACACCTGTCAAAGGTAAGCTCAAAATATTTATATACTCTTATGATTTTGAATTTATCTTACGTTTAATGGGATGAATAGTGTTTTAATTTTTTTGATTGATTGATAGACAATTGATAGTTATGAATGATTTCCTGTATATTACAGGGTTTAAATATCGTTATCTATTTTTAGTGTGTCGAATATTCACTCAGCTTTATTTGCTTTCCATTTTGCAGTTATTTCAACAGCAATGAGCTGTAAGGCATTTATAACGTTAGCAGAGGCCTGTGACTATTTATTTTCGGAGGAAATAGAAGCTGACATAACCGCCATCCCACCCGAGGTTGATGAATTAAGTGATGAAGACTGTGTCGATGATGATGCTTTGGCTTTGCCACTTGTGTCAGATGTTGCAGGAGCTGCAGAGATTTTTGTGCAAGAAGAGGAAAAACCATCATCCCCACCAGATACACCTGAAAACCCTACTAAAAAGGTAAAACCCAGATCAGACATTAAAAAGTGAAGGAAAGTATATCCCAGTTATACTACTCTCCCAAAGGCTGGAACCATGGCTAAAGAAAACTTAAAGCAAAATTGTGCTTACAGAAACTCCCCCATGCAATTGTTCGAGGAGTTTTTCAGTGACGATGTGTTTGCAATGATTATGGAGGAGACTACTAGGTACATGTAAGAAAGGGGCACCCATTTAATCTTACTGTAAATGACACATATGTGTCATTATTGTTTTTATAGAATTTGTTCAAGTATTATATTATTATTAAATACTCATTGACCAATAAATATTACCATGCACCCTTCTTGCAAGTGACTAATTATGAAAAGTCTAGACAAATTCAAGGGTTTGACCCATGAATGTGACCCATAAGTCACTTTGACTTATCAGTCACTCTTTATTTATCAATCTACAAAAGGTATCATCTGGGAACTTTTTGAATATTTAGTGACGAAAACGTGATCCTAGCATCATTTTAAATGCTTTAAGTTTCAACATTCATACAGATTTGTATTGTACTTGGTAGTTTTTGTGGAAGTAAAAGAACTAATCTGTTAGGAATTTGAGATTTTCATTTTCATGACATCAGCTTAAATCAGAGTTACAACTATCAAACAATATATTTTATAAACATTGAAAAAACATAATTAAAATTAAAATTTGAACAAAATAAAATGTAGACCTAATTATATAAAATTTAGGCAGTCTCCAAAATTATTTTTGCCATTTTTCTTTGGAAATGGATTTTAAAATATCATTTCATTTTCCTACCTTGTATATCTTTTCTCGTATCTTAGTAGAGATTACGTACAACATTTAAAGATAAAATTGTTGCATGAAAAAAATACAATTTGAAAGACATCCTTAAATTGGTCTCATTCAAATCAAGTGTTATTGTTTCTAAATGGATGTTTAATTGTATTTTTAATCTTTTCCCATTTATTTGACTTCTGTTTCTTCCTGATAATAATTTTCATTTGTTTTTTTATCTCATCAAATCCCAAGAGAGTGTTGAATTCTGTTAGTTGGCTAAGTCTATCAAAATTTAGTCCTTTGTACTTGAAGTTAAACATAGAAAAAGCAGGATCAGTGAAAATGTCAAAGTTTGCAAAATCCACCTCCTCTTGTGTTTCTCGCTTAACACCTGAAAATATACAACAAAATGTTACATTCATATTAAAATTTAATCTTAGAGTCAGTATTATAACTCTTAATATTTTGTGAAAGACTAAATATTTGTTGAAGTAGATAGGGTGGCAGTACTTATTGCTAGAATGTTCACATTTTAGGAAGTCACTAAGTTAACAGTCGTTGTTGCAAGGAAAGAAAAATTGAATATGGCTGTCAATGAATTAGAGGCTAATTAGAGATAACATATTAATGAATATCTTACTCAAATATAGGTCACTTGGTTGATAAGCAGTGAAAAACGTTTGGTTTACATGCTAGATTTTAGATGAATAAATTGAAGAGAAAAAGTCTGCCATAGCAGGGAATCAAATCTGGAGTGCACTGTGTCCCATCATAGCCCAAGAAATTGAAGGAGAGATCGTTAAGTTATTGTAGCTGGAGGTCAGAATATCTGCCTGGAAAGTGGGAGACCCAGGTTTGATTCCTGGCAACGACGGACTTATTCTCTTTCATTTCTTCATATGTAGGTTACTCGGTTTGGTTGTGAGCCATGACACTATTATGGATATTTGATCATCATACCCTTGCTTTGGGTTGAAGTTTATAGTAATTTTCAAATTCTGAAAACAGTATTTTAAATTTTCTCCAAACATTTTTTGCTAAAAAACCTAGGAATATTTGCAAATTTTGTTTAAAAATTAAAAATTTTAATGAGTAAAACCCCTAACCTGGTGATTTGAACATCCTGAAGGTATTGTTGAATAAAATAAAATGTATAATAACTGGACAGCCATGTGGGTTATTGAAGACATAAATTTCTCTCATAGGCTCTCTGCAGTACTTTTGCGCTAATTTCTTTACTGGTGGAAAAGGAATCTTGTTAATTTTGGCCCATTTCTCTGCTAATATTATTTCCTTTAAATAAATAGGAAGAATATCTTATTAGTTTAAGTACAGCCTGGAAATGTCAGTTTTAAAANAAGACATAAATTTCTCTCATAGGCTCTCTGCAGTACTTTTGCGCTAATTTCTTTACTGGTGGAAAAGGAATCTTGTTAATTTTGGCCCATTTCTCTGCTAATATTATTTCCTTTAAATAAATAGGAAGAATATCTTATTAGTTTAAGTACAGCCTGAAAATGTCAGTTTTAAAATAAAGAAATCAACTAAACAAATAAATTAAATTTATGTGCTATTTTATTTAGCTTAGATGATGTTAACATTCCTTGTAAAGTGAACTGGTGCAGAGTGTCAACATTTGTACTTTCTGGTTTAAAGTTGTTATAAATGATGTCATGGTGTGATTAGTGGGGGTTCTAGGCCCCCTAAGATTCAAAGTCCTTCAAAGGCATATCCTTGTCCATTTTTCCAAACAGACAAGAAACAAAATCATGCTCATGGCATTCATAACTCCTTGGGGCCTCTATACTTTGCTTGCCTTAGTTGCTACCCATAGGTGAGATTAATGAGAATGTTGTGCTATTTGGAGAAAAGTTTTTCAACATTGATATTTTATAATAGCATCATCTGATTGCAAAATTTTTGGACTGTCCAAAAAATTGCATTATCACAGTAAAAATCCATTCAAATCCTTTTATTTCATGTGTTGATACAATATACATTCTGTACTTTGAAAAGTATTGTAATACAGTATGTTTTAGTTTTGTATATACCTACAATATTTCATTTGATACAATAGAGAGTATATTATCCAAACTACTGAACTTTTGTATCATAGCTCGTCTGCGAACTTTGAATTTCTCACCACACTGCATCAATGGCAGCATTTGCTGTGAAAACACCTGTCAAAGGTAAGCTCAAAATATNGATACAATATACATTCTGTACTTTGAAAAGTATTGTAATACAGTATGTTTTAGTTTTGTATATACCTACAATATTTCATTTGATACAATAGAGAGTATATTATCCAAACTACTGAACTTTTGTATCTTTCTGTTGTGAAAGTTGATTGAAGAGTAATTTCTATATCTTTGTATTTTGATTTTGTTCTTTTTATCCCTTAGCCCTTAACTCAGCCAAAAGCTACATTTAAAATTTTTCTGAAAAATCTCTTCAGGTTAACTGAGCTTCTGGAATATTATTGGAGTTTGGATTAGCGGGACTCTTGTGTACTACATATGGAAATTGAAAACAAATTACTATTGTTTCTTGGATTTTACAGTCATAAAGTGAAATCTAGTCATCTTACACATTGGCACTTAGGGCACCTGTGCTTGTCTAGCTGATTCTGCTACCTAACAGAGCCTTTGATTAGAAATTTTTTTTTAGTTATTGAACAACATAAATAAAAGTAAATATAAAGGAAAAAAGAGTCAGATTCATGGTTATATCAATCTTTTACATCCTTCTGTGAATGGGTCAAATTTATTATTTAAGCTTTGATCAATAGAAATCAGAAGGAAACTCATAAAAATATGATTAGATTCTTACCTTGAATGGCTCATGAAGGTCTGTTGGTCGTGTGCTGAAATCGAACGATAGATATATGTCAATTCCCCTCTGTGGCCGTTGTAAAACAGGATAAGGAAGGTTGAATGATAATCCTGCATCTGCTAAGATTAACTGTTCTGCTTCTTTCTCAACAGAATCATTTATCATATCCTGAAAGTCTGAAAATAAATAAGAATCTGAAAGTTGTATAAATAATTAACTATGACTCTAAGTGATTGTGAGAGATTTGATGAGTTCAAATTAAATTTTGGAAATTCATCATTGGAATGTGTATCATGCTTAAATAAAAAGTAATCTTTGGACAGTAGGAAGATTTAGTAAATATTTCTCACTATTTCTCAATCAAAGAATCGAATTTACAGTCAATCTTCTAAGAAAAATATTGATGTATAAATACACACAAACATAGTACTTTGTATTTTCCTCAAATTTACTGAAATGGCTGGTTTCGACCATCACGGTCATCCTCAGATCCAGGAGGACCATCTTTGTTATGTGCATTGCAGTTTACTCCTGATTTCTGCAATAAGCTGCATTGCATGTAGAATATGCAACAGTATAGCAATGCTTTAGCAAAAGGATACAAATGTAATTTTGTCCAAGGAAAGATATTAATGAAATTATCCATATTGTGTTTTTGGGATTGGTTGGTATTCTTTTTCCTCCTCCTTCAGTTCAATTTCAATTGATATTGTAAATTCTAAAATTCTGTCATTGAAAGTGTAATTTCTTTATACATGCAGATAGAAAACTATTTTGATTGTATTATTTGTTTTCATGACTTTATTGTGAAAACAAATGGACAGTCTGTCACAAGTTTCCCAGTCTGGGTTCATCCTTTGTTATGATACATAGCTCAAATGATATACCTGCTTTTTGTTGTATAGTTTTGATTCAAAGTATGCATAAAAATGCTCCTTTAACTGACAAGTGAGATTTTAGGGAGTTGTCAATTTTAATCAAATATCAAGTTTATAAACAACAATGTGTTCATTACCAATTTCATCTAGGAAACAACTCCAAAATTTAGAGTTAAGTCTAGTACAGAGGATACCTGGAGAAAGGGTTGGTAGGAGCCATTTTTAACCAAATGCATTCCTAAGTACATCTTCAATTGCTATTTTCTTTTCTGAGAACATTGACCGCTTTATAAACTTTATTATTCACATTCCCAATGAAGATTGATTCTTTTTATGAAAATCAACATCAGTTTATATGCTTACATTTGACAGCTCTGTAGCTCTTCTCCCTGCTAATTGTTAATTATTTTATGAAAATTATTAATACTATATGTTCTCCTCCCTCTACTTACTGTACTACTCTACTCAACATTTATTTTGTGATACTTTAATTTACCTATGTAACATTGTCAACATAGAACATTTATTTTGTGATACTTTAATTTACCTATGTAACATTGTCAACATAGAATATACCCTAATAATTTTTTTACCTATCTATAATATGAACTCAAAAAATCAAGTAACTGCGGTTACTGATAAATTAGGTAGAAAAAATGGGAATTATTGTTATCTTATTATATCTCCAAATCTTACATGAAAAAGTAAATTAATTATGCCTAATTGATAATGCATACTAGTAGATTCTCTTATTATGTATTTGCATAAAAAAGGTGCAGAAATCTGCTATTATCTAATTAAATAGTTATCAATAGCATATACCTTCAACTGAAGTACTCCTTTGAACTCTTGCTGTAGTTTTGAAAGGTATTCCTCTAAGGGGATTGAACACCCGACCAGCTCGAAGCTCTCTGTTTTGAATAATTTCAGAGAATTTCATTGTTCTTATCAATGCTTTTAGCCAGAACCCATATCTGAAATTGAAAAAAATGTTTCTAGTAAATAAAGAAACTGAACATAAATTTGAGTAAAATGATTGTGACTAGTAAATCTCCTTTGAAAGATTATTTGATTGCTCTGAAAATATTTTATGACAGTTTTCCCTAATATTTGTTGAATAATATGAGGTAAAAGGTGATATTGTGAAACATAATGGTACATACACAGCTGTGAATGTTAATTATCTCTAAACTGTATTGCTTTGTTTTTCCTATTTCTCTAAAATTGAATCTATAAGGAAAAGGAACACGGCTGTTGTAAGACATCTGAGTAAGATAAAAGCTCCAAATAGCCGTTGTTTGAGTGCAAAACTAACCGTTGGAGAGTTCCCACCAGCGGGGGTTGGGTTACTCCGTGGTCGCGCTTGTAAACAAGTATTGTTCTCGATACGTATTTCGACAACTAAGTTGCCATCTTCGGGAGAGAAGAATAACTGAGTGAACTCAGTTATTCTTCTTATCCGAATAACTGAGTGAATATCTGAGTGAGTAATAAGAATAACTGAGTGAACTCAGTTATTCTTCTCTCCCGAAGATGGCAACTTAGTTGTCGAAATATGTATCGAGAACAATACTTGTTTACAAGCGCGACCACGGAGTAACCCAACCCCCGCTGGTGGGAACTCTCCAACGGTTAGTTTTGCACGCAAACAACGGCTATTTGGAGCTTTTATCTTACTCAGATGTTCTCTAAAATTGTTTATAAATATATTAATAATAATAATTTCTACAATGGAAACAGGAAGCTAATCCCAATTACATAAATATTGCAAACAATAACAAAGGATGAACACACACAATCATTCTCTAACTGGAGAAATCTTACTAACCGGGATTTGACCCTGGGACCTTAGGGTTAGAGCACCAGCATGCTAACCACTCCACCATTGTGGCTGGTGGCAGAGTGGTTAACAAATAAAGCTAACATATTCTTCTCCAAAGTTCTTTCATAGATAAACAATGTGGCTGTTTGGCTAAAATAGGTATTATATTTTTGCTTATGGATGTCAGGATAATGAATAATGACTCTAAGAAAATAAAATAATTTGCCCCAAAGGGCTCAGAAATAAACTTATTTCATAATTAGGCACCACTAAATCATAAGGTATAGGCTTCATCAGTCACACATGTAGATGTCTTTTTTAGTTGCACTCTACTAGAATTGTAGAAATTTTTACTTAACTAGTTTATCATAAATAAAACCAGAAATTCCTTCATAACTTCCACTAAGTTTTCACTTCACTACTGGTTTGAGTCAGAAAATGCCTTAATCAGGTACATACAAACAACAGAAAAATAAGCACTTTAAACTTGATTTTAGGGTTTTGTTGTTGTGAGGGGGGAAAGGGACCAGGGTTGTGAAAGTTTCCATTGATTTTCTTTCAAGGTGGTGTGAGAGGGTAGTAGAGAAGATTTTTTAGTTTTTTTAGAGCAGCATTTTGCAAAAGGTCGAATAATTTGCTCACTAACATTTCCTTTACTGTGGAAATAGAGAAGGAAGGGTCTCTAAACTTTTTGTACCTGGAAATTTGTATAGTGAATTGTAAGCCCAAATTCAGGATCTTTAGAAAGGAATCAATCTAACAAATCTAACAATACTGAACTCCTCTTCATAACATACCTCCAAAAAGCTTGCAGCAATTCATATCATGATTCACATGCTTACTCAGATTCCCATCTTCCAGCAAGACCCTGACTATGTATGTATGTACTTAACTCTATAAAGAAAACTATGTATGTATGTACTTAACTCTATAAAGAAAATAGCGGAGTTCAATGGCTATTCAACATTGATAGTGGAGAATTTTCTTAGAAAGAAATTTAGAGCCTTGGCATCTACCAAAATCTTCCCTTCCCTCACTCCAACAAGGCCCAAATGGATAAAGCTTCCTTTCCTAGGAAGAATTTCACATCTACTGGCTAATATTGCAGATAGCATTCCACATGAAATCTTTCAGGGGTTCTTTTAGAGGTAAAAGATAAAAGGGAGCTCTTTACATTCCCAGGTATCTACTCCCTCTAATATAATTATTTTGAATGGAAATATGTCAGACAGAATGGCTGCTGTCCATAGACTAGAGTTGCTGAACACTGCTGCTGCTATCTCCTGGGAACTTTGGGCTCCACTTCTACAGACCACCTGTGGATAGATGGCCAGTCAAAGCCAGTTTTTGACCTTCAAAAAGCTATTGGACCAACTGGAAAAAGGCTTCAAAATGGATGAGATGGAAGCAATTGAAATAGTTTCCACAAAGGTGGTGAATAATTTCAAAATCCTTCCCCACTCCTTAACCTGCCCAAGAAACTTTCACAACACTACTCCTTTTCCCTCTTCCTATTAAAAAAACTATGATTATGAATGAAAATGCTTATTTTTCTGTTTTTTTTACCTGAAGATTGAGTTTTCTGGCTGAAACTGGTTGTGGTGAAGAAAACACTTACAAAGAGAGCAACAAAGGACTTTTTGGTTTATTTTAAACTCTGTCATGGCTTTCCAGCATGTTTGGCCAGTATTTATTGTTTATCAATAGTATGTTACCACTAACATTATTACCTTGTGTTGCTCTTATGAACTACACTCTAAATCGAAATAAGATTTCCTAGCAATTGCAAGAAGGTTAAATAAGCCAATTTCAGCCATTGCCAAGTGGTTGAGTCAAACCTTCATGTGGTGATTCATAAGTTTCATAACCCCTTGTGAAAGGTTTCAGATTATCTGTATCTCACCCTTCTTTCTCCTTATCTTCTTCATCCTCATTATCCAAATCTTCTTCATTTTCTTCAGCAGAACTGTTTTTGTTTAAATCTGTTTCCTATCAAAAAACAGAAGAAATGGAAACCTATTGTAGAGGCTATGTATTCCTTAAATCACTATACATACATATCAGAATTGAAGAAAACCATGCATTTTCATTTTGTTCAATACACCAGCTTTGCAGAGAATTGGGATATCAAACTGTTCTTCTAACTAATAGTATTCGTTTCCTTAGTAACTGTTGCCTTGTATTTGGCCCTATATATGCTGTATTAGTTTCCAAATTTCATAGAACTTATCTTTAATTAAACTAATGTCATTAAAATAGATTGCAATGAAAGATATCAGGTTTTATATTCTTAATGCTTGTAGCAAAAAAATATTTACACATGTATATGGGGTGCCCTAAACATTTCCCAGAAAGTCTCTTTGATATTCATTGAAAAGCATTGAATCTAGGAACTTTTTGAATGATCCTCATGTCCTCCAAACCTTTAATGAAGAGTGGTGTGGGGTGCATTAACATAAACTCCCCTAAAAATTCTATATTAAAATGTTGAAATATATTGGTATGACAGCATGTCTTGGGTAAATTCAAAGTTTATGCATCCCGTGAATAAGAAAAAAAAACTTATTTTGGAGAGTGATTGAATTCAATGAAAATGCAACCTGCTTATCCAATTCAGCCTTCAGATCTAAGATCACCTTTTCATGATTGTCCAACAGATCTCCACCATTTCCATTTTTTGCAGAATCTTTTTCAATCCTGTCATCATCCTTCCCATTGGTAACCTGTACATCTGAAGATATCCCATTTGGCTGATTGCTCACATGCTGATGCAACCTTTTAATTGCTAGAATAATGTAAAATTTATAACATTTACAACACTGTACATACTCATTAAGTGGGAGTAGAATAGCAAAACCGATATTATTAAAATAATTAAGGTTATTCTACTGATTATACTAAATACATTTCAGGGAAAATTTCAATAGAAAATTCTTTCATCCAGTGCTTAAAATAAAATTTAAAGAAATTATATTTCCAAAATTTTTTTCTTGATATTGAATTACCTGATCTTTAAGGTACTTAATATATATCTTCCTAATCATCTCAAATCCCTAATAATAAAATAGAGTATTTTACTAAATACAATAGACCCATTACTTAAAGATTTCCTTGTGAGTTTTTTATCCCAGTTCTCCTCTGAATTCCCAGAGATGGTACCCTTTGGCAAAAGTAGTCTCAGGATTGATTCAGTGCATTTCATTGGTTATCTGAATTGAGTTATTCATTTAAATCCTCCTCTTATCCTTCCTTCTCCTCACTTTCTTGTTTTAAGTTTCTCTCCCTCTCATTAATTAAAGAGAGGATGTGAACCCACTCTAATAATGATATGAGAAACTTGTGTCGAATATCCTTTGGCACCAAAGGTTTTGGAATTAAAGAATCAAAATCACTTATGTTTCACTGAACTTAAGGTGCAAATTTGAATGACAAGATGAGGTTTTATGAAAGTCACATTATAATTCAATTTGATGATAATCATACAGCAGTGGAGTAGCCAGGGGGGGTCCATGAGTTTCAGACCCTCACAAGGGTTTGCTAGGAATGAGTGGCTAGAAATTTGTGAAGGAAGAGAGAGTACAATTTGCTAGTAAAAAGAATTTTGGACCCCCCTTAAGAAGTATCTGGCTATGCCCCTGTCATACAATATTATTCAACATT
>KZ309230.1:1907587-1919484 GCA_000376725.2 Ladona fulva | reverse complement strand
TATATATATATATAAACACACACACACTCTGTTGAAGTTTGGCGTTTTAAACATTTCAATTGATTCCCTTATTAGGCGGGGAACTTATCGTTTTTCCCTCGCGACCAGTTTAGCATTTTGAAACTGGGCCTCGTCTCCTGGTACACTCCAAACGTGCTCGGAGATGGCGGAGAGATTCAATTGTCAATTTGTTATCGCCCTTTGGTGCTCCATAAGGCGGACGTCCATAGCCCTGCAAGTTTCGCTAATATATGATTTCCCACATGAGCAGGGGACTTTGTATACTCTTTCTTGCAGGCCCTGCGGGATTCTGTCCTTCGGCCTCGGAATTGTATCCCCGATCTTCGTCGCGCAGCTGAATCTTGTGACGACGTCATGTTTCTTTAGTATTCTGGATATTCTCTCCGACGTCCCGGACACATAGGGAATGACCGCATAAGCTCTAGGTTCTGGTTTAGCCTCCTCTTCGGTCTTGTTTGTGGTTCCATTTTTTCGGCGTTATTCCTCCTTAAAGATGTTTTATTGCACCATATCTGCTTTGTAGCCGTTTCGTTGAAGAGCCTGCAGGAGAGCTGGCGAAACTGTCGTCAAGATGGAGATATCACATCGCGGTGAAGCCCGGAAGAACTTGCCGAACCTAAGTAAGCATTTCTTATCCCATAGGAAATTTACTTTTCGTGGTTTTTTGACATAGAAACGGGTGGGTTTTGCCACAAAATGATTATAAGTATCCCGTCAGCTGGAATCTGTTTCAGTTAAATGGAGGCACAAACATAACAAAACTATATTGTGGAATGTTAATTTGATTGCGTTTGTTTAAGTTAAAGCACTCTTCTCTTCAGCCTAAATGTTTCCAATTTCACTGTTTTGCCAAAAATTAATCTCTGGATATCGGCAAAATGTTTCTGGCAGGCACGTCGCGTACGATTGGAATCAATATGATCGATGCTTTCTTGAGGACAGAGCTGATTAAACTTGAGATTTGTCAATAAAATAAACTCTCGAGAGCCTTGCGTTCTATCATTCCTCCCGCTGTTTGTTGAATTTTCTACGGCTGTGAGATATCGTCTCCAATGTCGTCTTACCTGTAAAAGACTGTCACAACATCGCCGTTATCGTCGAAAATCCACAAGCAGAGGTTTTTAAGAGTGCAAACGAAACTTAAGTTTACCAAGTTTACACGGTGAAATTTTCTTAATGACCTTCATGGGAACTTATATTTGAAGAATTTAAAATATTTCGACGGTTCCATATTTTTCTCTGTATTCGCAAAATCTTAATCATGCCCACGTATGAAGGGCCTTCGTTCGATTTTTAGCTCTACCTTTACATCCTGATTCTAGCAATATTAGGGCCTCCGGATAGCCATGGTGAAAACGCCTTCGGTGAAAACGATTTCGGATTCGATTCCTGGTGGTGGCTCACGTGCGAAACGACCTTAGGTGTCGAAGCGCTTTTAAAATGACTACTATACAAACAAAATGGATTCCGCTGGGATAGAGAACTTTTCGTCGTCGGAGTGTATTCACTCGTTTACTTCGGAGTTTGATTTATTTTACGGAAATGGCGCCGTAACTGATTCGCGGTAACATATAAACACTATCGCGTGCCGATTCAAATGCGCACCAAGTGAAGTATGCAAGCCGTAGTAGGTTCGCAGCCTTCGGTTATTCGAGTGACACAGCGCAACAACTCCGCTTCATTCGCATTCAATTATTCATTTTTAAGTTTAGGCCCATGAACTCAGGATAATCAATTTTTTGCCAATTAAGTTGGTTAACACAGTGTATCTCTAACAATGTAAGCCGAAATCTCTTTTACCGCATGGGTTATCCGCATGCTCATCTGGGATCCACGATGATTAACGAAATGTAACGGAGAGCTGTCTACTGCTTTCTAAATGTCTTACTTCGAATTTAAAAGATGCATGTATAAATAAAAGCCTGCGTAACTTTTATGCCTCAAAAAGAGATAGGAAATAATCTAGTAACCTGAGTAGTTGCAAGAAAGACTAACTACTCTTTACATACCTCTTCAACATTGTTTGGAGAAATATCCGGTCGAAGAATTTGCTTAATTGCTTTAAATGCATACTCCTTTCTTTTGCCAAGAAACACTTTCTCCTGATCGGACAGATCCGTGCTGTATCTCAAATCGGGCACCCAGCTAGAAGGAAAAGCAATACTTCAAGATTATTTCAAATAAAACATCCCAACAAATGTTACATTTATTTTAATACATTTAGATTCTATTCTGAACTTTTTTATTATGGAAGAATATGGGATTATTTTCCAAAACCTTCAATACTTTAAAGCATAATACAATTATGATGGAATCATACTAGAAACATCAGCGGAAAAATCCAAGCTTTTCCTTGAAATCCAGCGGAGATCCAAGCTTTTCCTTGAAAGAAAACGAAAAGTTTTTTTTCAGACTGTGTAATACTTAACTTCTACTTTTCGTTAAATATTATAATTTCGTTCAAGCTGGAATACAACTTCCTAATCAATTTTGGAAAATGGAAAAACACCTCTTTATTCGTTGGAATGTATAAAATTTCAACTTTATCGCTTGTTTTAAATAACGTCAGTTTTTTTAACTGGTGCGATTTAGGTAACCCTCCACTAAATTCACAATTTTCATTCGAAAAATATGGCGATCCTAAAGCAAATTAGTTACTATATAATACAGCACTATGATCTTTAATTTGGAATGCACGTAGAATGGTAGCTTTATTACTTTTCCTTACTTACTCTTCCTCTAACAGAAGCTTCAAGTATATCTTGCTTTTCTGAAAAGATGATTTGAAAAAGAATTTATCAGTTTCAAAATAATCAAACATTCCTACCCTTGAACCA
The DNA here is from genome assembly GCA_000376725.2 of Ladona fulva. Taxonomy (NCBI): domain Eukaryota; kingdom Metazoa; phylum Arthropoda; class Insecta; order Odonata; family Libellulidae; genus Ladona; species Ladona fulva. The sequence continues at coordinate 1,916,626 of KZ309230.1, read as the reverse complement.
TTATCATTTCTACTTACTTTTCCGAATTCTAATATTTTCGCAACGTTCTCATTTGGTTTCAGATGCTTCAGATTGATCGTCTGTCTGCCAATTAGCTCATCTTTTCCCACGTTTTCATCGAAAAGTGCTACATCTAAGAGAAAAAAATTCGTATTAACATTAACAATAAATGCGATATTTGGTGACAGATTATTGAGTAATATCAAAATAGCGTTCAATATCTCAGTTTTCTTACACTTTAGTTCGCATGTCAGTTTTAAACTTGCGGAAAATACTCTCTAAAATAAAAGAACTTCACTTAGTGAATCCTGAAACCTAAGAAATTATACGCAGTTAATTTTCTCTGTACATTGCAATAGTTTTTATAAAGTCATGGTAGTATTCCATTCTATATAATGGTTAATGAAATATATTTCATTAGCCTCTCGGTGCAGTATTGAGGAAAATGCATCTGTTATTTATTTTTGTCTCTATCTTGTACGATGCAGCAATAGAATGAAAGTTACTGATATATGACTGACATTGCGTATGACATTCATTTCGGTCGCATTCAATTCTGTGAAAAGTGGTACTCATAGGACGACTGTGCTTCAATTACATGGACTTTAACTTCTCTCATTTCTGAGGCTTAACGAGGAAAGCAACACCTCACTCCTCAGCTGTCTCATTCCCTATCCTAAGTATATTTTCGCTTACTGAGAGGAGTCTCAATTATTAATTGAGTGTCAATTAGCTCTCAAGTTGATAATTTTACTGATAGAGAGACTCAATTATTAATTGAGTGTCAATTAGCTCTCAAGTTGATAATTTTACTGATAGAAAAGTCACTATAGCTTTTCCAGCGTAATTTACATCTATGGGGAAGATAAGAAAGGTATTTAAAACTTGAATAATCATTATAAAAATACATATTGTGACCTTTAAAGTGTGTGTTTTCTTAAATAAGAAGCAAACAAATTCTTAATAGCAATAAACAATTAATTAATCCCTCAAGATTTTCTCTAACAATTTATCGTGGACTACCACAGTGCTGAATGCCCCTGTAAAGAGCCTAAGAATGATCTCATGATCAATGAGAATAACACATGGAGCAGTTGATATTTTGTGTAAAAATTTACAACAAACAGATATTAAAATCATTACTGTCTAACCTGAATATGTTATTTTTAACCACGATCATTATACCAATTACGAGGAAAAACAATCGTCATTGCATTTTTTTGGTACTTGTATCTTACTGGAATCAGATAGCGATTACTTTGTCTTTGGTCTTACATTACGATTAAAATCGTTTCTGGAAAGGCTGAGTTGGAGTTTAGTCTTTGACACAACATAAATTAATCTTTAGTTGCCAACAACCTGAGGGTTAGCACTCACCCAAATTATATTCCTTCGACGGGTCGAGGTAGAAGGTGAAACTTTCGTTCCATTCTGGATTGATTGTGTTATCAATCGTCTTCGTTTTGGGGTTGCCTTTGGGTATTCCTTTTACTAGGAGTTCTACATAAGGATCTGGTGTATCCACTGCGGAAAGAGTTAATTGTTTTTATGGTTATTTCAAAAAAGACTAGTTAGGCTGCATGTCATTGCATGTGCCAATCATTTATAACACACAATGTTGGAAATAGTAGGAGAGAAAGTAATGTAGTGGCAACGATAACAAATTTGGAGATGTAATTTTCTGCCATGACCTCCTGTAACTCGATGCCATTAACGACAATGAGTATGAAGTCCTTACGTAGAGAAACAGATTGAGTAGATGAAACATCTTATTTTCATATGTGTGAATTTCATTTTTGTAGAATGAGTATATTTTGAGAAAAAATGTGGGGCATTACCTTCCGTAATACCCTCGTATGGATAAAACTTTGGAACAAAAATTCAAAACCAGAATTTCCATGTAAAACTTCGCATTGCATTTAAGTCATCTTTAAAAGAAAGTTTTATGATACTTTTACGCAATTACAATTCATAAATCACTTGTAAAACCACAATTCCGTAGAATTACGCTGTATTTTTTTGCATTTACTTGAAGATATATTTCATACTGTTTTCCAAAGGCACAGATACTTAGGGAAAGGATTTGAATATTTCCAGAGGAAAACTGTTCCATTTCCTTCTTATCTTTTTCAGAGCGGATTTTTGTCCTTCCCTTTTTCAGCGGAGAAATTTTGAATATCTGATTATTTCTTCCTATGAAGAAGTTTGGTTCTCAAAATCTAATCTCTTTCTTTCTAAACTTCTTGCAGTGACTATCTACTAGCAGTAACTCGATCAAAATTACTAAGCCTTTTTCTCTAACCCTGCGCTGCAGGTAGATCCGGCTATTTGCTGAGTTCGTTTGTACCTCATTATTAAGAGGGCACATTTTCAAGAGATGACTTCGCTATTTTTCAGAGAGCAAACAATATATCTCTAAGAAATGTTGTTCGGCAAAATAATCATTCTTTATTTATTTAGCATTACCATTACTTATTACAAGTACAGAGGAAGTGGAGAAAAAGGCCCCACGTAAATTCGGTCTTGGTTTTCTTTTTGTAACGGGCCGGACCTTGCTGTAGTTCATCTCTCACTGATTTCTTCATCATTTTTCCGATGTCCTTCTTTGTGGCCAAAAGAAGCCATGCGGCTGTTTTAGTATCGTTTCTAATTTGTCACATGAACCTTTTTTATGTAGGAACTAGACATTATGAATTAGATTAACTCGTTAACACCTCTTTTACATTATTTCGAATTTCTAATTGAATAATTTGGTTTAATTAGTATTGCAAGCTATCATTTCCATGTGGTTTAGCCACAATAAATTGGGAACTTGAGGTAGCTCTTAAGTTTCTAAGATTTTTATTCATTCAGTATTTAATAACAAAACTTGAATAAATTCCACAAAATTTATAGCAAACGTGTACGCCATCATCAGAACTGACAGGTCTACTTGGTATGTACGAGTCACTCTCACATCATTCTACACCGTTGAGTGAAAGGGATGAGGCTTCACTCGCTGGAAGAACTTCATATTTATCTTCATAAACTTCATTCTTTTGAGCTTGCGAATGAGTTCCTCTTTTCTAACAACCGCTCACCACTCCTAACGGCCCTTCTCCCGCATTTATCCCCCTTTTTCAATACATCAACGATTTTCCTTGCTTTGTTTTCGTCTTCTCCCCCTTCCCTCCCGTTTCTATGTACGTATACAACATCTTGCTCCTGGTTCTTGTCAGTTTTAATGATGGCGTAAACTCACCGAAACCTGTAAACGTTTGTTATAAATCTTGTGGATTTGTACAAGTTTTGTCATTAAATACTGAATGATCATGAAATTCCACCAAGTAAGTCCACTTGGTAAGTTCACTTTATTTTTATTTTTTGGTTATACATCCGGTGCCTTATCGGGGCGGAAGGGTGTTAACAGAGATTGGAGATATATAGGCCAGGTTCAGCCATGCTAAAAAGGCTTCAGCAATATGTCCGGCCAAATAGTAAGATAGGCATTCACCAACCGGCAGTATGACAGCCTGGTGAATTGTTGTTCTTTATCCCTCAATTCCAATAACAATTTACAATGAGATTCTGTAATGGAAATTTATCAGGACGTAAAAGCACCACCCACTCGGATGTCCGGGAGGTGGTGGCATTACAGAGGTTCATCATGAAGAAAAGAACTACTTCCTTACACTTCGCAACCTATAACTGTCGCAGTCTGAAGAGTGAAAATCGACTGCTGAAGCTACTGAAGGAAGCAAAGTAGATAAAATGGGGTGTCATCGGACTCAGGAAATCAGAAGAAAATCAGAGCTGACGACCCACAAAAGGGCATATATTCCATTACAGGGGCACAAAGGATGGAAGCGTGAAGTATGTAAACTCATTCTTAAGATAAATTAGCGTTACTCTGTTCAGATAATCCAAGTTTACTCACCAACAGCGGTTCTGTCAGACTATTTGATCTGAAAATGATAAAGGGGACCACTACTATAAATTCATTCTGGGCGGTTTTAACTATCGTGTAGGTAAGCAAGAGGCAGATGACGCTGTCCAACGACAATACGGTAATATAAATGAACGAGGTCGTCACCTGGTAGAGTAAACTCAGCAAACTTGCTGATGTACATATATACATAACGAATGCGTATCTCAAGATGGACCCTACAAGTAAGTGGAGGTGGAGAAGCCCCAATGGCGTAAAAAATTGAATGGATAACATATTGGAAAACATACCCTGCACAGTCAATAACTGTGAAGTGTTGAACAATATCAGCACCGGAAGTGACCAAAGAATTGTGAGATGCAGAATGAAAATTAACCTCAGAATGGAACACAAGAAGTTGCTATCACGCAGGAAAGAGAAGTAAGAATTAGAAGAAAATTAGAATGAGTTCCAACTGGAATTCAGAAACGGGTTTTCAGCGTTTAATGGAGAATTTGAAGCCAAAGTCATGGAAATCGTAGATTAAACTGCCGAAAAAGTGGCAAGTAGACCAAAAAAAAACCGTAGGATATAAATTTTAGTGAGGAAACTCGGCAATTGATGAAACGCTGATTGAAGAATTCAGGCACACCAAGGGATGACATCGGATACGCCATACTTTGCAAGTATATGAGAAGGGCAATAATGGAAGACGTGAGGAATTGTGCAATAGGCTATAGAAAACAACAAGAGCAGGAAGACAACTCCTAGTAATGAGGAAGAAACAGATCTTAGCCATACAATAAGACGATGACAGAGCAAATTGCAACAGACAAGCATTACTGAGGACAGTACTTCACCAACTTATGCAAAAAGACCAAGAAGAAAGACAAAGCTCACGAGATCCCCTTCTATACTCTCAGAAGAAGTAATAGAGGCGTTCAAAAAGATGAAGAATGGAAATGCTGGAGGAGCAGATGGAGTAGATATTGGCAGAAGGTGCGTACCAACCGCAAGGAAGATCATGAAATAGTTTTACATACTTACTTAAATCCCTTATCCTTCCCTTTCTGACATTTTCTCCCTTTTCCACAGTTACATTTAGGCGATGGCATTTTATTTCAGCGACCTGCAATTGAAATCGAATATTTTGCAATTGAAATCGTCGTAGTGCCAAACGTAAGGAAATCATAGCATCGTTATTAAGTTTTGAGTTACACACATTTCTTCACTTTTGATAATCCTTGTTTGAATATTTATATAGTTTTAGTTAGAAAAGTGCTATAGTTTTCTTATAGTGACATAAACATTACGAAAAAATCTTAGCTTTAAAATCTGATTATTAACTTAATTGTTTGAACTTTATTTGTGTTATTAAGAAAAGAAACTTATCGTTAGGTTTCAATATTACGTATTTAATATTCGAAATATTTCTGGCCCTGTCTCACGCTATTTATTGTTGAAATATAAACGACTATTTACTGTTTCTGAGAAACATTTTTATAAAAACTGTAAAAACTTCATACCTTTCAAAATAAAAATTACTTTAAGTTGAGTAACGGTGCATATCTTCTAGAGCAGAAGTAAAATAAATACCGATGGAATAGAAAGTTAAGCTTGATTGCCAATTTTCGACTCATCATGTACCGACTCATGGTGTGAATGAATATAAAACTTACAACAGTATTATATCTTGATTTCCTACAGTATCATCTCAGACTTAGTTTCCACGACGTGTTTGAATTGGCGATAAGATTATCGTGACTCTTAGCGGTTTCAAAACAAAAAAGTAGGTTTTGTAGGTCTTGCCAGACTTTTTCCATGGGCGTTTTTCCTTGGAGTAAAACCTCTATAATCTACTGAAAAGTACTTGGGATTCTATTCGTTGAATTGATTACTTATCGCCATCATAGCTTTATTAATTTTTTCCCATCTTCGAGAGAAAATAAAATTAATGTAGTTTACGTATCTGCTCCAAAATGGCGAAATAAGAGTATCGATTACAAAGGTATGATTTTCATGTACTAAATATCAACATAAAGTACGCAATCCCTATTTCAACATGCAAAATGAGGATTATCAGAATTACTTTATAGAAAATGAAGCTAAAGGCTTTCCATTTCTCAGCAATAACTAGAATGATCGACGAGTCCCTTTAAAAAGGGAAGGACGGCCATGTTCGCCATAGATGATTGAAAATCTTGCTTAGTCCTTTCTGCGTTACGCCTATTGATCTTCATATTGAAGCATTTATATTATGTTTGCTAAAATCATTAGCTGCTGGTAAACTTTTAACTTAAAAAATGTGTACCTATCGGAAAAAAATTCAGTTGTGTCTAAAAGGTGAAAGGACAACAAAGATACGAGATACAGAGCGAAAATTGGCTACAATATGAATTAAGTGAATCTCTAAAGCGATTCGTAAAAAAATTCGTTCATTTTTTTAAGCTATTATGCAATAAATGATTAGTTCTTGTTATAATCCTCGTAAGGCTTTTCTTCTATCCTTGGCGTTTAGACACGCCCATTTAAGGGGCTCCTGGTTTATTCCAACAAAAAAATCGAATTTTTTAATTGTTGCAGCTGCGCCCGGAGAGTGGAAGTGGCGGTCAAGTCTCCTAAGGCTCTCTCTCAGCGGGTACTTGAGGAACAGATGATTTATGGCTTAGACCCTTCATTATTTTAGGAATACTTCGGGTGCCTTAAACATACAACTTAACTCTTAGGTGCAAATTTTGGTAAAATACATGTGTATTTTACCCTTCTAAATGGGTGTCCGCTACGGGAACCTTCTTACAGTTTACTCGTACAACTACCGTATCCATTACAAATTTCTCCTTAACTGCGCCACCTTCTCAGTGCTCGCTGCAGTCGTTATATTTATTTACCCCTTAATTGTCGGAGGGATTGTCATGATAATTGTCTAAGCGGTAATTTCCATCCGTAGTTTTAGGCTTGCGATATCGCCTTCCCTTGGAACAAACTTAAGTCTCTTCGCAATCGCTGTTGAGAGGAGTCGGAAGAGAAAAATTATGGGAGATCTCTTTGAAAGAGTGACCCCACCTCCTGAGGCAGTTAATCGTGACGTCACGGGGTCAAAAGGCGGGTTTTTTAAGTGGCTGAGACCACGTGCCTCGAGGAGATGGAAAGGGCCAATCACGTGATCCCATACACCCTCAGACACGACTGGCTTCTTTCGTTTAACTTCCTGTCCTTTTAACATTCTCTACGTGCTTATTTTTCACGCTGAGCACTGTTGGTTTCTTTCCACGAGCATCTCTAGCGCTCTCGGATCGTCGGATAATATGGACACTCGGCAGATGTGGTTATTGGCAGAGGATATTCGGAAATTCACAGTGTGATTACAAAATATCTAATTTTTAATAATTTTCATTCCATTCGGTGTATTTTCGGTCGTTTCATTCCAGCCGAAATATTTCAGAGTTGGTGGCTTCGTGAGTCAACTTTATTCTGCACAGATTGAATTACAGTTCGGAAAAAAATTATAGGTATCAAATATTTGCACGAGGTTTCACGGTTTCATCTAGAGGTAGTTACTTTTGCTTTTGACTTTATTGAATCCGCCTTTGCGTTAAAACGAAGAAGAAGAATACCAATCAGGTATCTTATTAATATTATTATTAGGTTCGGTGTTTTCACACTCCCTGCCATACGCCATACGATGACTTGCGGAGACATACTAATGTAAATGTAAATTTTAAATATTTCGAAGGTTGTTGAAATAGTTAACGTTTCTATAGCACGTCCCTCATAAGTAAAAAGCTTACAACACAAAAAGGAGGAAAAACAATATAAGGAATTGTGGATGCAACATATGCCCGGCATGTAACAAAAAAGTTTCGAGCTCAAACCTATCAAATAAATAGAAATATAGTTCTTACATTTTTGCTATTATCGTTTCTGTGATTAAGGGGGGCTCCTGGTTTATCCCGTAAAAAAATCGAATTTTTTTATTGTTTTTAAAAATAGTGGAACATTTATCGAATATACTGCGAAATTTTCAGATCTTTATACGTAATATTAACTAAACTACAGCCAATTTCTTAAACCTATGCAGCTGCGCGCGGAGAGTAGAGGTAGCGGCCAAGTCTCCTACGGCTCTCTCTCAGCGGGTACTTGAGGAACAGATGTTTTATGTTAAGAAAGGTCCAGAGATACCTTGATGTAATAAAAGTTAGGCGCAGTATGATTCGTTGCAAGGATTCTTCCGATTCTTCTTTCTAAGCGGAGCCAGTCTAAGAGAAAATTTTGAATGTTTCAGTCATAGTTTCTCGTGTTTTTAGTTAAGCCTTACGATTCCATACCCGAAAGGAAAAAATGACCAAAGTTTTCGTGAAATAAGACCCCGGAACGTAAGTTTTACGGCAATCAATAAGCAGAGAAAAAAGAAGAAGAAATGGTAGAAAGTGCAACTGATAGGAAACTCTAAACTCTTACTAATGAAAGTGTGGGATGTTATCCTACGCATTTTAACAGGATTATAGAATTTTCAACAGTTTTCGGTGCACTTGCTGAAAAACTTATTGGAGAGCAGATAGAAAATACCAACAAGAGATCAACTATTTGGCGCCTGGTTTCATAACACCCTGATTCCGGCAAAAAATTAGCGAATTCGCCGCCTACATAACTGCAGATGCTTTACATAAAGGTTACTCTGTTGTAACTAACATAATGGAAGAATTAGATATAGAAATGGAGCAGCAATTCAAGATTATTGCCGACATCTATGACCGCGAGAGGTTGGCGAGGCAGCAGCGCCGAAGCTTGAGCAGTGCGATGGAGGCTCAAATAATTCGTAGAGAGAAAAAATGGAGCTAAATGAATGGTATAAAGAAAGACGCAAAAAGTTTTCTATATGCACTAGGTATACTAGAGAAGCAGGTAACACATTGGTGTGCACGATAACTCAAAAACTATTTCTACTATCAATATTTCCTTTTGCATGCCTTTTAAGCATTGTATTCTCTATTAGGCGAACCTCAGATATTGATGGAATTATTAATTTAAGCAATTATTATTGTTAAAAGTGAAGGAATTTTTTTCATCAAAATCGAAATTTTCACTTTAAAGAGCTGGCGTTTTCATAATTTTAAAAAATTGTTTAATTTTAGAGG
>KZ309230.1:1889021-1906871 GCA_000376725.2 Ladona fulva | reverse complement strand
ATCCTCGCCCTTTCTCCAATCGCACGAAATTCATCCACGACCTCTAATCCCCAAAAAGTCGCTCCGGCGAAAGGTTCCAAAAAGAAATCCATCGCAACCGCGGACAATTCGTTTGGATTTAACCATAGACTATGGTTTGAACGGCTCAAACAGCGGATCCCTCGTTCCGGTTTCCTATTTGGGTTAAGGCTCGACTCAGTGTCCTTGCGGGAAGTCTGGGAAAATATTGGAAATAATAAAAACCTTCGCTTCCTGCCTAAGGACGCGAATTAAAGGAATTTCAAAGCGACAACTAGCGCTAATCCTATCGGAAAGTCTTCAGTGCCCCTCGAGAAATGTTTTCCTCGAGTTGATTCGATCGCCGTATTTTGATATTCGAACGCGAGGACTGAATTGGCGGACGAAAAAATCAATCGCATTAGAGAGAAATTAAGATGGACATGGAATCATTAGCGCTCATCTTGGTGGCTGCAAATGTACGAGGACAGACCATTCAGAGAGTCGGCTGTGTGTTCCTTCCCGACACGCTGCTTGATAGCCTTAAATGGAACATAATTCACCGCCGTCTTAAAAGAAGCATCCTTCCACTCTTCCTTCCTACCCTTGGAACCTCTCCATAAACAGTCAGCCCTCATCTTCCTCCCTCACCCATCAATACCGCATTCGGCTTCCTGCCCAAGTAGGCCTCAAACATTCCTCAAGAAGTCGATGTTGGAAAGGATCTCGAGCGGGAGGATTGACAGGTTTCGACAGGGGCGAATTTTAGCAATCGGAGGTCCTAGGTCAGGGATGAAAAGGCTGAATATGAAAATAATCTGTTTCATTGCGACAAAGATGGAATTGATATGTCCTAATTAACGTTAATAATTATTAATTATCATTAATATGAACATAATCCATATTTATTTGCTCTGGGGCTTCACTTTTGGCGAAGAATACATAACAAGGATAAGAACAGAGTTCCGCGTCTTGCCCCTAATGCTTAATCCGTCCCTGGGTTTCGAGTCCATCGGCTTCTACATTTACATGTGTCTTTCATATACCTTTCGGCGTGTGGCAGGGGGTGCATGCACCATGAATCTACTTCCCTAATCGATTACTTTCGAATATCGTTCGTGAAAAAATGAATTTTTGGAACGACTTGTTATAGAATCTATTTCTCTGTTTTTTTCTCTCATAATCAGAACTGTATATGTAACAGTGAGGACGCATAATATCTGCTACATCTTCAAATAATGTACCTTCTCTGAACGTATCAAGCAAATTAAGTTTTTGTTTAAAGATTGGTTGGGTTATGTTGGTTTTCAAGTCGAGGAGGACGAAAGAATCTTGTTAAGGGATAACTAAGAAAACACAACTTCACTCCAGATCTTCAGACAGATTCCAAACATTGACTTCATTTTTAACGAAATCTCATTGACTAGCTGTTATCCTATGAAAAAAGGAAATAATTGCATGGAAGGATAGTTACTTTTGGTCGTTTATTTCCGCGGGGCATTAGAGATTCTAACAGCCAGTAGCGTTGAATAGAGAGGATTGGCGGTGGTCTTACATCCATTACCACATGCCGCTGGCGACTTGCAGGGTCAGAATGTAAATATAACTGAAACACATATTAAAGACGAAATGATGAATCACCTATAGGTTGATTCCAACTTGAAATTATTCCCTCTAAAAGCTCAAAGCTCTATGCAAAAAATTCACGGGCACAAAGGTGGGGCGTACTTCCTTCATTTTTTAGCAATCGATTTGCTTATGACGAGGATCTCACACTATAAAGTGAGATTTTGAGATGAGTGAAAGAAAACTGCCCAAAACATCCCTTTTCTTTTGCCGAGATTTTAGATCCATCCCTGCAAGGCCGATAAAATTAACGAATTTAGAGCTACGCACGCATGTACTACTATTAAATTATGGCGTATGGCAGGGGGTGTTAATACACCAAAGTCCCTAATTATTCATCCTATTTACGCGTCTAATACTATCTGGAAAAAGAGACCAATAATAACTGTCCGTTCGTGCAATAATCTCACGAAATTTTTTCGACGTCTGGTCTCGAAAATTCCGTTCGCTAAGCGCAGGATCTCGGATTTGAGAGGATATACGGACCAACTCGCATCTTAATGGTATTTTTACTGGTTTATAAGTATGATTCCTACTCTGTACACACTTTTAGTTTGAATTCGTTTATTAAAATCCCAATGTCATGAATGAAGAAATCTTGTTTTGTTCGATATTTAAATATATCACAAAATTTGTTTACCTACGCCTACCTTGTCAATTTTTTGATAATATTAAGCTATAATTATTTTTTTGATAAAGGTAAGCTGGTAATGTTTAAATATCTATCTAATGAAATTTATGAGATCTTAAATACTCTTCGTCAGAGGAATCTTCATCTCCGTACGCCATTTCGTCTTCATGGCTCATGATCAGGAGCTCCTTCACTTCTTTGCCCATTTTTCTTGCTGTTTTTGTAACATTAATAGGTGCTGACATGGATATCATTGGATCGGATGTTAATGGCAATCTCCGAAGCAAGTCTTCATCGGTGGCAACTCGCGAGTGTTTCCTAATGAATCGCTCAAGGTATTTTCTCGTGTATTTATTTCGGGCCTCCATCGCCTCCTCCGAAAGTTGCGGCAAAGGAAGATTGAATTCCTTTGAGATTTCTGTGCCCTGGTTTAAAACTTTATGGATAGTTGGTGGCATGTAGTACCACGGATATAATTCCACGAACAACAACGCGGTAGCCCAGCAGTAGTCCTCGAATGATTTTTTATTTATATTCAGACCGCTTGAGACTGCNCCACGAACAACAACGCGGTAGCCCAGCAGTAGTCCGGGAATGCTTTTTCATTTATATTCAGACCACTCGAGACTGCCTTCAAGATATTGGAGAAAATCTTAGTGAGATTCTCGTCGATCACTGATAGTTAAATTTTAATGAATAAGTATTGAAGGAGGATGATGAAACTAAGACTCATGCACTTCAAAAGATGAAATATAACACTTCAAAAATGAATTACTAAAAAAATACTTTTATCATTCCAAATAACAAAATTTATCCATGTATATTTCATCATCTGCATATTTTTTTTCAACAAGAAGCATGTATCAGGGATAATGATTTCAAATTCGCACCTGTAATTTCAGCTGCTAGATTTGGATTTTCAAAGAAACGCCTAGCTGTATACCCATCATTGGTAGTTCCATATCCCGGCTTGGGCACATCCACAATCAACCCCATCTTCTCTCTAAATTCTCTTTGCAGATTACATTTCCTCTCTTGGAGCAGTAATTTTTGATTACCACGAGGAGCTAAAAGGATACTTCTTAAGGCATTTACATCACAACCATCAATGTTCAATCTCACCTGCCACTACTTAAGATTCAATCGATAGAATGTGTAGAAGATATTCAAAGAATCTAATGTAACAATGCAACGTTGAAATGCCAAATGTCTCCCAAAAATGAATTAAGAACAATGACAGCAGAAAATTACAAAACGGAGACTACAATTAGAAACATGAATAAGAAATATTCGTATTTCACCACTGAAGTTTGATTTTGATTCAGGAAAGTAAAAGTGATATACTTAACTGAACGTAACTTACAAGAAATATTAACTCCAATTCCGGGAATTATATCCAAACCGCAAACAGAGAATACTGCAGGGAACAACTCGTAGAATTTGCAACGTAATTTCGAACGGTATAAGATACGGAAAGATCACCGTGAAGCTACTGAACTGCACCGAAAACCAAATGCAACTGACTCTGCGTGTGTATTTTGAGCTAAAACATGCGAAAACAATACGAAGTACAACCGTTTCCCGAGCCCCTTAGAGATTTTTACTCAGGGTTAAGGGCGCTCTAAGACCTTCTCCCAATAACGGCCAGATGTGATCTTTTTGTCCTTGCAATTGAGGGCTCGACAGAGGGTAAAAAGAGTAAGATGACTAAAGAAGACTAAAATAGCTTTAAAATTTATTTCATGAAGTGAAACTTTCGCAAATGGTATATCTATCCAGAGATTTGATGGAAACGGTACGTAACTGCTTAATTTACTCTTGCATTAAGGGTAAAGCGTGGAAATACATTATATATCTTATTATTTCGTGTCTTAAGTTAGACCAAAGGTTCGTTTTAGCATATAATCCGAGAAACATAACCGCTAAGATGCGTGTTGGTCCGCATATTCTCTCAAATCCGAGATCGTCATGGAGGGTGACGCTCCGCCGCACGGATATGGCTCTTGCATAGCCATCGAAAATTCGGCATCCCAAATTGTTGCAAGATTTTATTTCAGATTCCTCTTTAGGAAGCTTCAAAGAACATCGTGGTATAAGTTAGCTTGTGTACATCGTGGTACATCACTACTATTTTCCTCGCTTTAGGTGAAAATTTTCCGTAAAATATGGGTTCGCATTTTGTTGTATAATTTATGCAAATATTCTACTGAGATCATTCAAATCAAATAATATGAAGTATAAGAAATAGATTTATAATACAGCATCGTCTTTTACCAGATGATTTTGCTCATTTGGGTTCAGTGTTGGCTTGAAATTGAAGAAATTTGTGAAAAATCGAAGACCGGCTTTTTGGAATCTACGTATCATAGTTATTGCTTTGTATCATGAGATGATTGAACGGATAGTAGCGTAGTTGCATTTCTAAAATCTGCTTCGCCAGCTAAGGTTATTTTGTTTAAATCGTAATTCATTTGCTATTCATTACGATAATAGTCTCTACTTATTTCCATTTGCGTAGCTGGTGGTTTGAGTGTGGCTGGTTGTGTTTGACGCTTGTGGTTTTGATTTGTCCTCTGTTTCTTTCTTCAATCAAATCAAGTTCATGCATTTTCACATTTTCCCCGTTGAGAATCAGCAGACACTTCAGTTAGTTTATAAATGAAATATATAGGAATTAACCCGATATTTTGAAGACATGACTATTGTTCAATCATTGGTGCATAGCTATAACTTGAGTTCTTCTTTAGCGAATAATATTACGAATCCCGGAGAATGCAGCGGAGCTTACTACTTTGGTCAACGAAATTCAAACTTTCCCGTTCTAGTCTCCTTGCTCGTAGTGAGGAATGGAGTCTTAACTTGGTTATAAATACAGCTATTGTTTTCCCGACCGTTTGCGGCTGAAGCAATCTTGTACATACTTTCCCTGAAAAATTCCCTGAGGCATTCTGCGAAATGCATATTTCATAATTTCGCGCCAGGAAAGACCTTACGTCAACGATAGTATATTTTTGACACTTTTATATACGTATGTATTCCGTAGTTTTGAAGAACTCCTACGACTTGTATCTCGTTTTTTTATTACGTTATTCGTTCGATTCATTAAGTTTACTACGTCAACTGTAGAAAATTACGCTAAATTAAATTACACTATCAATTAAAAGGCAATTCTTGAAAATTCCAAATTTTCAACAGGTGCTGGTGATATATTTACAAATCCCTGAAGTCGTTATCGTAGTGTTGAAGAGATCCTTCTCTTGAATTTGTAGCATTAATAAGGTAACGAAGAAGTCGCACAAAAATGGTAGCTTTTTTCTGCTTTGAATAAAATTACTTTATCTAGATTCTGAATACATGCAGAATACATTTCTCTTAAACGATACAGAGTCAGAGTAATCTTGTGGTATTTATTAATATTAAAAATATTAAGATCCTCCATTAGAGTGAACTTTTGTGTGGTATAGTAAAAAGTTCACTCTAATGGAGCCTTTTAATATTTTTTTTACATTTCTCTTATTTGCAAAAACAATAGATTTGCATTGGTAAGTGAATTGCTGTCAAAGTTATATCAATATAATGTAGTCAAGATAAGTAAAATATAGAGTAATTAGTATAAGAGTTTACCTGATGCGTCTGCAGCAACTCAACCCTGTAAAGTAAAAGAGTACAGTTAGTTCAGTTATATATTTCAGTTTAAAATTATCATTCGATTTTCGTTAAAAATTTACCTTGAAGAGCATTTTCATCATTTTTAATGAAATTGACTCACAAAGATCGGGTATTCGGTGGTTATTTTCCCTTGAGATTCGAAGTAATGATAGTTTGTTTAATTATTGATTTCGTTTTCCGTAACTTGTAAAATTTTGTATTTTCATATATACAAAAAATATATATTGTGATTGTGCCCTATTTGACCATTCAAATAAATAAATATTTGATACAAAACTATAAACTCTATGATTATCAGCAAGAGGTTTTAGCACTTTTTCTTAAATTGACTTCAGTCGGAATAAACTATGTAGTATTATGTAACTATGTAGCATTGGAAGTTTATAAAAAATCGCAAATCTGCATGATAATTACTACCTATATGCAAGGATTTTAGCAAAATGCTTTTTTTCTATTCTAGTTTTAGGTTATTCTATTCTGTAGGCGCATTTATGACCGAGAACACAGTTTAATCAGTGCCCATTCTTTTCTGTGCTGCAGTCTTTTGTTTATTTTTTCCATAACATGAAATTATATATAAATGTAACAATCATGTAATTAATCAAATATTTCTTCTTGCGATCAAATTGCCCATTGTCTTTGATAGGTAATACTATGATAATAATTATTATAATTATTGCATAAAAGCAGAGGAAAGGATCTTTGGTGTACAATTTACAGTAAACTTGAAGAATAAACGGATATACTACATTTATTTCCGTTTAAACGGTCATTGGTATTCATTGATTATTCATTCATTATTGGTATTCATTATTATTCATTGATGTCATACCATCGATCATTTTCCAAGATTCAATTCATGAAGGAATCGAGTAATACTCTAACTAGATCACACACGCCAGATTGTGACTGAGTCGGGCGTAAGGGGAATTGCATTTATACGGAAACATTTTATCTTTAGGTAGATGGTATTCCCCTTATAATGGGTAGAAGTGGTTATGAAATATCTTCTAATCTTCCTCAGTAATAAGACGGAAATAGCGATAAAACACGATTGAAATTTCTCTTTCTGTTGATTTTTGTAAATACTCCTTTCGTAATTGTCCAATGAGTAAGACTGATTCAGCAGTCTTTCCAAATATGCTCTTCGGTGGCCTCGATCATATTTGCAATTCTTGATAGACTTGGCTACACAAACGATAAATCAACTAAAAGAATGGTTTGCAGCTAATTGTATGAAGTTATTATGGAATAATAAAACATTACCCTCAACCATATAAAAAAAGTGAATTATGTTTATTATCTAGAATTACAGACATAAGATTAGAAGAGTATACCAAAATTTGGGATAATACTTGATGAAAGAGTATTTAAATCGTGTATTGTCAAAATTAAACAAAATACTATTTAGGATGTTATGCATCTCTGCAGTCACCAGTATTTCAACAAAGTTGTCTTTGTTATATGCCTGTTTCGTTGTCTTTTAAAATACAGTATCAGATTCTAAGGAAACCCTTCAGAGACTATATTTAAAACAAGATAAAATTAAGAATATAGAATGTATTTTAGATAGTCTTTCAAAATAAATTATTCGTTTGATCCCAAAGTAAAAGTAGCTAATATAATAACATTTTATGTTATACTTTGTAAAATAATTCAAATTGCCTATACCAAATTTTTTTACCAAAATTATTTTCCAAATTGTTTCATCTAGGGGCCAACTATATAGAGGTATAATTGATTTTTATTACATTCTCGCTGTCTTCTCTTGCAAGTTGTCCAGGTCTGGTAAGTTCTAACGTAACGGGATGTTTTACTAACACGCCAAATTCTGCAGGGAAACACTAATTACTCTGCTAAATTCGCTTACTACGCTAAATTCAGTTCCACCAATTACAGTTTTTGCCTATACCCCATCTTCCGATGTGCATTAATATATTCTCAGAATCAAACGCCCGTCTCACGACTGTTACTGCTTCGTAGACTTCCCTTACCTCTCAAATTAGGAAACGTTGTCGGTTCGATTAACATTTTCTACCGCAAATTTTACTTCTTATCACTGGTCTTATCTTCAGAGTCGTATTATTTACCTCTCATTCGTGGGCAATTCCTCCATCTTCGGCTCTTTCCACTGCCAAGAGCTTCGCAGTTTGTGGTCCGCGACCCAGTACCGAACCCTCCGGAGATTCTCGGTCGATTGGTGCGTCGAATTCTCTATCACGAGTTATCTAGTGGACAGTTTGGGAAACGCTGCAATAGCCGATGCGGTCTCTCCCGTCCCAAACCTTTACTTTACCACACACTCACGACTCTCAACTCGCTGATTTTAAAAGATAACAGAAGATTGGAGTGAAGGGGAGTGCCATTTCAATAACTTCGATGCGTCGCGCGACTGTCAGGTTTTCTTTGAAACTGTCGATATCATCTCGAGAAGGAGCTGAGTCGGTGCCATTGATTTGGGTTTCTCACTTGATCTAGCTTGGTAATTACCAGTGTGTTCTAAGAATAAGACAAGCCGGCTCTATTGAATGGCGATTAATTAGTCTCTTCTTACTTCTAACCCTAATAATAAAACCCTAGCAATAAAAGATTTAAAGAAAGAGTAGCAGTAACTTAACCAGTGTTTCGACAACTAAAGTAATTTCGCACGTGAGTCCCCACCGGTAATCGAACCCGGAAACGTTTTACTGAAGTCGAACGCGTTACTCACATGACTATCCGGAGGCCTTTAGGAAAGAGGCTAAAAGAAATATTGTAAAGGTTAAAAGACTTAAAGGTCTGCACTCTTGAAAGAAAATAGAACCCAGCAGAATAACATTAAGGAGAAGAGGGGCGTGAAAAACCTGCGTAACTGACAGTAGTAACTGAAATTGAAGACGAAGAGGGGGGAGAGGAAAATAAAAAAATGTCAACAGCGCGCCTAAAAAGATTACAAGGCGCTGAGGAAGAGGTTACCGGACTTTCAAAATTAGTATTAAATCCTTGAAACGAAAAAACTCATTCGCGTTTATTATATTTTCAGTGAGGAAATCTTAAATATCTAACATCTCATCCTACGTCGAGAGACGACGAAGTGCACTTTGCGTGGAAAATTACTGCAATTGATATCGAATCAAAATTACGTCACTTGAGATGGCGCACGAGCTGAATAGGTTGCAAATCTGACAATGTTGTTAGAATTTTCATCCTGCAAATACATCTTTCGTCTGCCGAGTTTCCTTCGTGACATAAGATGGGATTATAACAATGGAGATTAAATTTTAGGTTAAACTTGCTCTTAAATTCAGAGATAATGCCTTCTTGGAAGACGTAGTAGATATTATACGTCAAGTCTGTTAATTAGTGCGATCGGATACTACCAGAAATATTAAAGTGATAGATGCTAGCTGCTTCGAAAATTCATCATTTCCACGGACGATATGTATGTATTCTATTTCGGATGTAACATACTTTTTACGTTAAAAATCTTTTCTTTGCATCAATCATTTCCGTCTGCCGTTTGCAAAACATCCTCTTCTTTTCTTCGTGAGCCCATCCTCTTTTCTTTTACGCTTCCCACTTTTATGCGTTAATTTCCATCTCAAATGCTGGTGACGATGGAGACACTAACCGGCATTAGCTTTGCATTTTTGTATTTTGTGGAGTAAATAATAGTTTATTTAAGTCTGAAAAACCTTTCTGCCAATAGGCATGTGGTCACTGGAGCGAATCACATCGGGCAGCGCTTATTTTATAGTGCCACTTTTATTATGGTAAATACAATGGCACTTTTCTCAATCAATGGCATTTTCTCTGATTTTGGAGCTGCAGAGCCTTTGTAAACGACCTCTAGTGTGATAAACTGAAAATTTTGGTAATGAAAACTAAATAAACGTAAAAATAAAATGTTTTTGTAATAATAATAATACAAATAGACAGTTCACCTCTACAGCTACACAGAAGAAATCTTTCAATACATAAAGGAATGAAGCTGGAGATGGAGAACCAAAACACTACATGGCACACATGCTAACCATTGTTTGCTACCACATGTTGACAAAATAGTATCAAACAAATGGCAAACAACAAATGTTTTCCTAGAAACAGAAGGCTTTATGATTGCTATTCAAGATATGGTGCAATTCAAGATAGAGTTTTAAGAACAAAAAATCACCGGAAGTTCACTATCAAAGAGCCAAATGTGATTGACAAATGTCGAAGGTGTAATACTCAGAGTCAATAAAACATATCACAAGCAGATGCAATGCACTGGCAAGTGTGGAATACACAGAAAGACATGATAACATATGAAATCTAGATGATTTGGCGTTACTTTGTGGAAAGCCATTTAAGTAAAAAAGGGATTAAACTGTTAAAGGGATTAAACTGTTAAAGGGATTAATATAGTGAATCATACACTCTATCACCTGATAGCCATTTTACTACTTTTGGCGGACTTTTTCAAAGTTGGCGCACCCTGCGGTAAGCTAGAGAATGTAAGCAATTGTTCATTTAAAAGTTTACGAAAGTACTTACCGGCAGGAAACGTACGTGTATACAATGAAACTTAGACTAAAAAGTGACCATGATAACGAATATTACGGCTAACCAAGATTTTTTCGATGTTTTTTGGACGCTGCTAACGAACATAGATTCGAATAACGAGTGTTTTAGTGGATGCGTGCGGCATTCCGGTAACTTATCTTTTCCGTCTGTATCTGTAGTATAGAAATGAGGTATCCGCTACATGATGTGGTCTGCCGACCAACACAAGTTGTTTTTGCTCAAGACAGGGAGGTACCTGATAACATCACGTTTCGGTTAAGGAAGATTTCGGCTAACGAATGTGATTCTGGAAAGGACTATCTCATTAACCATATCATTGCACTTCGAAAATTTCTGTAAACTCAGAGCACTCGAACGGGACCTCAAATTTCAAGTTATTTATTTTCGACGGTTTCGCAGAATATTTCGAGGAGTAATCCATCAGTGAGTAAGGATCATCGCACTTGCAGCATCTTCCTCAGCCAATACTTTGATTGAGGAGCAGGTGCTCTTATCTTCGCTCTTGTCAGTTTGTCGTGCGTCTCGAATCCCATTTAAGTGCATCGCTTAGTGATAGCCGAACAGATAAAGGAGTCTGTGGTTGCAAAAGATACAGTCGACAACGTACACGTAAATTCTGAATCGGCAACATCGCCGTCGGTCCATGTCTTTGATCATACATATCAAATCAAAAGCCATCAATGGCTTCTATTAGCGTATATACGCTGCGACAGATTTACATCAAGAGGAAGCCAGCCCAGAACTGCCAGTGGTGAAGCCTAAGCTTCGAAGTGATTTCAAAAACGTGATTTTTAAGATGGCTTGAGACAATATTAACCGTAATATGTGATGGCATGCTTCAGAATTGTAGTATGTCTATTAGATGAAGTTAACTGAATGCTCAAGAAAATCGGTGTTTGATAAAGATATTCGACCAACTAAGTCCACGATCACCAGACGACATTAACTTGGAGCTCGTAGTTATTGTACAGACTCCAACGCCGTCTACTAATGGCTGAATTCGACCGAATCCGGACTACCTCTTAAATCAGATGCATTAACCCATGTTAATCAAGATGATGGGTTAACACCGATAAAGAAGGACAGAATCTTGAAAAACAGACCCAAGGTTTTAGGCCAAATAGACTGCTAAGGATGTTTTAAGCGAAAGAGGAAACACGTCAGGGCACAACCACGTTTAATGCGGAAGTGAAAAAGGGTTAAGTTACTAGGGGTACAATACAAAATAGGAACAGCGGACAAATCACTGCTGCCAACTTAACAAGGGTACAGTCATACCAACTTACATTCACACAAACACAAGGATACTCTGTAACTAGATTATTACAATATCACCAACACTTCCCATTAATCTAGATACATATAAAACAAAAACATTTGCAAGAACAAAATCATACAAGTGACTCCACCTAAGACATCCCAAGATGCAACACATCTTGCATGTCTTGGGCCATGCATACTTTAAGTGAGCACATCTGCAATATTTTAATCTGACGATGTGAAACTCAGAACAACTTTACCGTTAGTGACACACTCTCTAATAAAATGGTGCTGGATGTCTGTGTGCTTAGATCTACTATGGACCATCTGATTCTCAGCCAATTTCAGTGAAGATTGATTGTCATTATGCAACAACACAGCATCACTTTCACTAGAAAACCGCAATTCATGCAAAAGATTCTTCAGATGAATGACTTCTTTTGCTCCTTGGGTCAGAGCCATATACTCTGCTTCTGTACTGGAAAGGGCCACTGTTTTCTGTTTCTTAATTTCCCAAGAAACAGCACATCCTCCTAAGATGAAAACATATCCAGTACAGCACCTTCTATCAATGGAACAATTTCCCCAGTCAGCATCAACATAACATCCCTCGAGCTTTGAACCAGTCCTTTTGTACACTAAAGATATGCCAATAGTATTTTTCAGATATCTGAGCACACGTTTAGCAAATTTCCAATGCGATTCATCAAAGCATTCATTAAACTGACTCAAAACACTTACAGTATGTACAATATCAGGTTTACTTATAATTGCAAGATACATGAGTGAACCAATTATGGCACGATATGGTAAACAAGCATTACTTTCCTCACTTACAGACAATTTTAAACCAACCTCCATTGGAGTAGCCAATGGTTTACAATCAGACATGGAAAATTTCTTCAAAATCAATTAAATGTAGTTCCTTTGGTCTGTGTACAAAAAGTCATCTGGCCTCCTTATTCTCATATAGCATACCTCGCCTAAATCTTTCATCTCAAATTGATTCATGAGACTATTCACAACTTAATTTATTCTTTTACTCCGCTAATATGTGAAATTTCCTAGTAGGATCTAAAATTACTGTGAAATAAGTTTATAACATTTAAAGCCGGAATATAACATGATCATTGCTAAAAGAACATAATAAGACTGCCGAATAGGCAACGCGACAGAATTCTTAGTGACCGTGGCGCTCAGCCGGGCCATGCCGCGGGATCGAAAAAGCCATCGCAATCCCAGGGTAGGAGATGAATCGAAACAGTTTCTTCACATTCTATATTTAGAAACCTTAGAAATTGACGTGGTGTAAGAGGCTCGGTAGTTTAGCGCCATTTTCCTAGTTGCTTTCCTCACTTTATCTCAAATATTGGCCGAAAAAGGTGTCGGACATTTTGTTGCGTAAAATGAGCAGAGGTCCATCTTTGAGCACAAAACTATAACGAATCAAAAGATCAGAAACCATGCTAAAATATGGAATAAGGTGTTTCCATCAGTTTCCTTTAATCACGTCTGCATTGCAGAAAACTTGAATGTTTTTCAAAAAAATCGGAGAACATTCTTTTCTGTTAAAATTTCCCAAGTTTGACACCCTGTATCTTTTTGACGTGCACAAATAACGAAAAATAAAAGGCGAAACAACAAATTTCAATCTTTTCTGAATATCTGTGCGAAGTTTCACGTTCCTCGCTTTAAAAAACCATTTTTTGTTTCTTGGCCAGCTTTTTTCGATTCTAGCCCACTGTGCGACGGTTCTGTTTGCTCTGCCTCACCACTTTGTTCTGGAGACATTGGAATACCCTTTTGGTACACAACAACACTTTGAGTGAAGAGTTCATGCATGTTATTATTTACAAATTCTGACCCATTGTCACTTCTGGAACATTTTAATTTTTCACTAGTCTGATTCTCCACTAGTATCTTCCAATTCTTAATTACATTAAAATTTCACCCTTGTGAGAGAGAAAATGAGCAAAAGTCTTTCTACTGAAGTCATCAATCAATGTTTAAAAGTATCTGGCACCTGAAAATGCTGGCTCACTTGGACCACACAGATGAGAATGGACCAATTCAAGTATTCTACCTGCTCTCTTCCTTTTCTTTGGGACCCTGTGCTGTTTCCCCATTACATATGCTTCGCAGGATTTCATGTCCTTTGTTGTCTCAAATCTCAAACCCTTTGCCATCCCTTCTCTAAGCAAACTCATACTTGCTTTACTTAGGTATCCCAACCTCTTGTGCCAAAGTTCTTCCACACTCATCGTCAGGTGTGCCTGGTATGAACCTTTTCCTATTTCATGGATCTCAGATCTCTCAACAGGCAACTCGGGCTGCTCTGGGATGACATAAACCTCGACATCAAGAACCCTTCCTTCTGAGTCGCAGTCGCCAGAACATCCCCTTTCACCTGAAATCTCTCTCATGATACATGTGAGCACCATCAGCCCCAATAACCCAAACAAGACCATTTGAAATTACGCTGCTCACAGAAACAAGGTCGGCTGAAAGATTAGGGTCATGCACGGCATTTGTTAACTTTTTATTATCAGGAACATTAGCCAACTTAATCTCTGCCTCTCCAATATCACCAGTTTCGGCCAATTCATGCATGAATCGTAACTATTTTACACCCTATTGACTATTTAATGTAATGTAATGATATTTGTATTTGTATATGGAAGGTTTCTTGGGAATTGTTCGAATTAATTGTGGAATACATGTGGTGTTTGTAGTGGTTGTAGATTATTTTGTAAATAGTGGTAGTTTAAATTGCAAATTAGAGCAGTTTGTAAACTACTAAAATTAACGGACGGGTAGTGACATACTGATATTCCGTAGTTGTATATGTAGAACTATGTAATATTGTGTGTAATAGTTGCCCAATGTTGTGTCAGCTAACGTCGCCACCTGACGTTGCGTCTAACTGTGACGGTATTGCTAAATAAATAAAGTTCTACGAGTTTTCCGCAACCAGAAACAACGGTCCACAGTTCAGGTTACCACTGCGGGCCCTTCTAAAGGTCACGATTGACAGCGTGCTCACGGCCTCTGGAGGCAGTACCGTTTTCCAGAAGTCAGACAAAAGCATTCTTTTAGGCTACTACACTATTTCCTGGGACCTCACAAATAACCAATTCCTTTGTATAAATAATAGCATTATAATTTGCATATATATATATATTTCGTGCTTTTTCTGATGAATGTATTTCTTATGTATCACAACTAACTGTGTGTGTGCAATAATCAGCCCCAGTAATTGTAAGAGGGTGGTTGTTAAGAAGTAAATATGCATAATTTTCTCACTCTTACATATATTTTGTAATTTAATTAGCAACATTGCCTAACGTTGGAGATAACAAAATTCTAAAATTTAAGGTAACTTTATGGGAAACATTTTAGTTAAAAATGATTTCCAAGGAATAACAGGTGTGATATTCCTTGGGATTCACGGCTTTTCTGTGATTAGTAAATCACCTTTTCTTACTTCTTTTGAAAATGATTTGCAGTATATATGATTTTTGCAGTGTATAATACCTAACCACGCCACCTAATATTTCCTGACTATCTAGCTTACGTTATCGAGATAACTAATCCCGTTTCGGCGATAATACTGCAATTCTTTGCTGAAAGTTTATAGATATAAATCACGCTATATCCAAATAAACTGGAAACACGTTCACTAGAAATCAATTGTATGACAGATTGAATTAAAAAAATAAAATAAGGATGGAGGACAAGAAGTAAATGGTAGAATGAGGATCGGAAGAAATTTTATAATCAAATTAGAGAAGCCAAGATATATTCTATGAAATATCTTCTATATTTTCCACCTTGAGTACTCTTCCTACCCGAGTTTAAAGAAAGGTAACTACTTCAATTTACGCGTTACTAGGTATTCCCATATTTGCGTTGTTAAGATCAGAGGAATTGTTAATTGGCGTTGATTCCAAAAATGGCAATCTTTTGACAAACTAAATAAAACATCCTACAAATACTCGGAAACTTCTCCCATTTCCGCTTCAATACAAAGCTAAAGATAAAGAAATCTTCCCCGTTCCTTTCCAAAGATTTTGAACATTCATTGTTTCCCGAAACATTCGAGCTTAAAGAATCCTCAGAGAATAAGATATCTTGAGAAAAATGAAGGTTTTTTTGTGCATGCGGTATCAGAATCTCACGATGAAGTCGATGAATTTGCATCAAAATTATCAGTTGGTTTGTAGAAAGGAAGAATGTAAGGGAAAAATTATTGATGACACAAATTATATCGTCGTACAATGAACGTCATTTTTCGTTCTTGTCGAATCGTTGATATTTTGCCTTATGGTAGTTCAATTTTTTCTACTGTATTTGGTAAGGTTTTAGATTCTCGGTGAATGTAACAGGATACAGCATACAGCTTGTCATTTTACAAATGTACATGTTAATGAGAAACCTCGAAAATATCTCT
This sequence comes from Ladona fulva, assembly GCA_000376725.2. Taxonomy (NCBI): domain Eukaryota; kingdom Metazoa; phylum Arthropoda; class Insecta; order Odonata; family Libellulidae; genus Ladona; species Ladona fulva. The sequence continues at coordinate 1,890,693 of KZ309230.1, read as the reverse complement.
TTAAAGTCTTGCAAATTATTAAGAGAAATTAAGATGCAATATATTTATTAATTTCATCGCTACAAAAATTCTTTCCTAGGATATGCTCTTCGACTTGTAAACGACACTGCATTGATTCAGCGTTGCTATCAAAGTAAATTGTCCTTTCTAGTCCAGCCGCGTGACATAAAGCGATTCAAAATATGTTGTAATATGTTCCGGAAAAACCTTTAAAACCTCAGGGACAGAAAGGTTATTTGGATAGAAATTAGCTGATAAATTTAAAATTGCAATGTTATTCTTTTCATTTTGAATGCTTTTTGCTGGTTCAAGTTATAGGTCTTATTTTATTCTTCTAAAGAACTACAGTACTTTTGAAGAAGTACTTTCAAATTATGAAACCATGACCTATTTAGTCGAAAATTTCTGTCAAACGCTTACCTCAGCTTCCAAGCCTCCCGAAGAAAGCCTGTGGAATCTGGAATAGAGACAAAATCTTCTCCGACCGAACCCACGCAATGTGCTGTTACTACGAGTAATTGGGAAAAGCAGGGGAAGGGGTAAACAGCGAATTTCCTCTACCCTCGATCTTATGCACCATGCATTATACAGTTCGATTTTAATAGAATAAAGTGCACATCATTTGATGAATCTACATCATGAGCAACAGCAAGAGGTTATGGAGGAAGTCACATCTGAGGAGGGGGAGAAAAAGAGGAAGGAATCCCTCACATCACTGAGATTAGTGAGGTGTGTAAAATATGGGAAAAGGTGCAAAACTTTATAGAAAAGCACCACCCAAGCAAAAATGTAGTATTGCAAGAAATGAATCTGTTTAACAATAGTGCATTATCACATTTTTGCAAAATTTTTAATAGGAGACAAAAGCAAGTGTCACTGGATAGGTTCCTTGCTAACATCATACAAAAAGAAAAAGGTTCTGATGAGCCAACAGATAACAGTGTTTCCATTAGTAACAGTGAAAGTTGAAATCAAAACTTATTAATAGCAATAATTAGGAAGGTCGAAGTGATTGTGAATCTATTTTTGATGCCACAGTATTAACTTGAATTGCACATGCATTCTACATTTTGTGAATGAGCATACAAGAAAATGTATTGCATAAATGCTGAGATATGTTTCTTTTGCTCTCTAAAGTACTGGAGGGTCTGAGAAATGCCAGATAGGTCTCAGTACTCAATGAAGGGAAACACCCTACCCTCACCTCCTCGTGGTAGAGAGTGGGCAACGCATAACTAAGTATGTTTGCGGCTAACGAGGGAGGGGACCGAATGAATGCCGGTATAAGCATTCTATCCCATTGAAAGATGGGTTCGGGGCACCCTCTTGTCCCGGAGAGGAGAAATCCCCTCCAAAGGCGGTAGAGCCAAACAAATGGCCAACGGCATAGGGTGCGAAAGGAAACGGAAACCCATCGCATTAAAGACCCACAGGATATTCCTAGTTCCATGGAACTGAAGATAACCATGCATGGCTAATCCTGTAATGAAAGATTCCGGAGGTAAAACTTACCCACATTCGGATCTCCGGGTGGGTAACATTCCAGGAAACCCATGGCGCTTCAATAAAAAGACTAAGACAACCAAAATTAAAACCAAAGATAGGACAAGAAAATCAACTAATAATGAAATACGAATTGGCACATGGAATGTAAGAACGTTGAACAGGAAGG
>KZ309230.1:1852440-1882031 GCA_000376725.2 Ladona fulva | reverse complement strand
AGAGATACTAAAAGATCTGCATCCACATTATTGAAAGTTATATAGAAGAGACAATGAAGAAAATTAATGTATAGAGTGAAAAGGGGTAATTAATTAGTTATACACTCATATTATCAATACTTTTGTTCACTGGCAAAATATTGGCTCTCATTATTACTATTTAATATTAGTTATTCATTGTTATCCAAATGAAAACTAAAGATAAGACATATGATTGGATTTTATCATCATTCTTTATCAAGACTTCTGAAAAAGTGTCTTTTTTATATAATAAAAGGTATATCAATTTCTATAAATAAATTTTCATTCATATACAGTAAATATATCACAGAAATTTCCTAAAATATATTATATAATGTATATTTTACTTTTGCTTTACTCTCCATTAACTAAAATATATTGGCATCAGTCTCCTTACCAACAAAAAACTCAATTGCATTGATATCTCCATAAAATTTGTCCAATGAAGCAGCAAGCTTTTCATCACCACACAATTCAAACATACTTCTGTATGGCTCAAGACCATAATTTTTGCGATAGCTGTTGAATGATTGCAGTCTATTCTTTCTTCCTTTAAGAATGGTGTCTATGACAGTTTTTCTCATAGATTCAGCATAATTTCTATAGGTGACCTGTATTTCATGATAATGAAATTATTATTGTTCAGTTCCTGATTAGAGACTTAAGAAGAAAACAGTAGATTTAATTACTTCTTAGTATTGATTAATGCTAAACATAAGATTAAAAATAACATCTTAAAGAAATATTATCATATTTAAAGAAACGATTTTTAAGATATTTAAAAGATATCATTCTAACTCATTAACAAGTTAACTACCAGTAGAAATATGACATATTTCTCATCAATATACATTAATAATAGTATTAATTTAATCAGTAAATATCAGTATACTTTAATAATAGTATTAATAATTATTTACATTGTGTTATTGTTTATACAGATAGTGTTAATATTATATCATTTTTGACTCATAAGTTTTTGTGTAGAGGTTAATTGACTGCATTCTGATATGCATCATGGTGGACTCTTCTGAGAAATACAGATATATAATCTTTTTTCAGCTTTATGTTTTTTTTATGAAATATTACGTTTTTAGAAATATATCAAATTGCTGTAAATTTGGATTGTATTTACAATGTTATATTGCACTTTGAAGTCTGCATTAGGTTTGCAGGCAAAATTTAAATCATCTCACAGTCAGTTATTTACTATGTTTTTTAGATCTTAAACTCAAGAACTAAACAGCTACAGAATCCTGAGCCACAGGTCACAGCAGGAGCCTTATCATTACCATTAGTGTTTTACTTTTCTGTTGACTGATGTTCATCAAATTACTTTTTATTTTGTACCTTGATAACTTATCCCACTGTTTATGTCACTGAACATCTCTACCTTTTGTCTTCCTCATTCTTTTCCCTCACATCATAATTACAATTACTTTCTTTAGCAAACCATCTCCTCTCAATATCTTATCCATCCTTTTCCTCTTCTCTTGCTTTGCTATTTCAATCAAAACTCTCTCTCCTTCCAGTACCTCCAGTACTTCTGGGTTTGTTTGTCCACCAACCCAACTAATATTTTTCATTCCATGCCACGTTTATTTCTTAAAAGTCATTAACCTTTTGATGACCTCCTTTCTTAGGGTACACTTTTCACATCCAAACAGTGAAACCATTCATGCTAAGGATTTTACCAATCTTTCTCTGATTCTTTCATGAAGGTCATTTGCCATCAGATTCCTACATTTCATGAAAGCTTCCTTAGCTACTGCCATTCTTATTCTAACATCCTCTGTGTAACTTCCATTTCAAGAAAGAAACTATCTGAGAAGGAGATCCACCCGTTGATCCACCAGAACATCCTCTCATGCCCCCTACAAAGTCTTCCTTTATGGCAACAGAGGTTTTTCTGGCACAATAGCTTAATTGGACCAATCCATTGGAAAATTCCAGGTTCAAGCCCTGGTTCTATGAGACTATTTTCATGTCTGCTTTTCCTTTGAATGCCCATTACTTTCAGCAATTAGGCTCTATAAAAAGCATTTAAAATATCAACAATACATTCCAATTAATCCTTCTTAAATGTAAGATTTCATATCATAGTTTCCCTCATCACCTATGTCACATAATCCTTTGTCCCTTTGCTTCTTTGAAAATCAAACTGATCTTTTCCAATATGCCTCTTACTCACTAACATTTCTGTAGATATCTTAACAAAATCTATCTGGTGAATACTTTCTCAGAACAAATGAATAAGGAAATAGGCATTTTTAGATGTGTTCTCAAAGAAGTTTCAGCACACAAGGGTCATGCTTCCTCTTGCAAAGTTGAACACCTTTTCCTCATCCTTGCAATTTTCAATACACTTCCATTGTAATCAGATATTCAAACTCTTTTGAATACATGATGGCAATCACCGAATGCCAATCTCTTAATGGCAATAACTGAATAGCAAATATGTTAAAAATTACAGTACACCATCATTTTAAACATAAATCTGATTCAATGTAAGGATTACACATGTATGTTATCTTTCAAATAAATATGTTGCTATATGATTAATGAGGTAGGAGGAGGAGAAATACTTTTTCCACTGATTTTATATTGCCATCCAGATTTTATGAATTATTGCCATCACTAGGTGAATGATTATTGTACAAGGAGAAGAACACCATCATCAGGTCTCATTGACTCAGGAAAAAGAACAACTTCTCTTTGTTCAATTATTATTATGGAGTTCTACAAAACTGCAAGCTCTGTTTAGAAAATAATGATATTGTTCTAACAAAACTCTGTATTTATCACTTATATCCAATTCGACATGATCACCATCAAGGTAGTTCCTTTTGGGAGGCCACAGTGCTGGAGGCATTTCTCTCACTCCTCACAACAGTGCTGGCTGTCTTCCATGGTTTTTTGAAAGATGTCATCAAATTTAAATTTGCACCCCTTGTGTTTTTTTACTACAGAAAAGGGATAGAGTCACAAGGAAACAGATCAGGAGAGTATAGGGGCAGAGGTGCCAAAGAAATGACTTTGTGCATAATATTGGGTGAAGAAGAATGCTGTGTGTCAATACACAATGTAGTGAATCAGCATCCAACTTGCAGCTCTGCTTGGCATCATCTTTGCATACATCTTCTGCATGTCCAAATGCTGAGTGAGCATGTCATGGACCATAACAAATATTGATTATTCAAACTCAAGATATTACTGATTATTTGGACAGTCAACTGTAAGTCAGCAGTCACAAGAACACTGATGTTTTCCAAATTTTTATTACTTTTTGAAGTTGAGTCTCTTCCTGATTTTTCAATCATCTTCAACATTTTTATGACCTTTTCTAAAGTCCTTATGCCATCTTAAATCGTGAACCTTTAATAGCTCTTCCTCACTGTAAGTTTGTATCAACTTTTGAAAATTTACCATAGTGTTTCACCAAGTTTGACACAAAACTTGATTGCATAATGTTGATCCACCTTTTGTTTCCATGACAGGCTACAAAAAGGCACTTTACAAAAATCTTAAAAATGGTATATTAATGATAGGAAGGTTAAACATGCACTGCCAGAAGTAGACAGACTCCTATCTTCTTGGGAAGTTTGTGTTGTTATCAGATATTGTGTTGTGCATTCATTCTAATTACTTTTTAAACAGGCCTACCTTGGTGGATAAGATTACTGTACTAATGGTTACCTTTCCTGCAGTATCTCTGCTTAGAATATCTATTATGTAGTCAACCCCAAATTTTGTGAGTATTTCATTGTTGTAGAAAGTCTCTGTATAATTGAGAGTAGAATTTCCTATTTTAATGCAATCTGGAATCATGGCATGCCAGTGTTGAAGTTGCTGTATCTCTATGCTGATTCTCTCAGCCATTATTTTCTCATCCAGTACATTTGGATTCCAGACAATGTCCAAGTTATACTGAGTGAGCTGCTTCAAAAAGTCTGTCACAGTGATATGGATCAATTCTCCTACAAAAAAATGTTCCATTGATACATCTTAATGTTTATTTGATTAAGGTCTTCTACCAAATATGGGAATCTTAAACATACATGTACTACTAGTAAGAGAGAACCAACGATAATGAATAATTTCCACCAGGATACTGAAAAAGAATCATTATGAAAATTATATGATTTTTTTAAGTAAAAAATTCCTAAAATTAAAATAATTTAGACAGATCAGAAGTAGATAGGGAAAGTGCAAGACTAGGAACACAAAATTAGGCATGTAATGTTGAGAGAAAAGAGATTGATGAGATAAAGAGGTTTTATTAAACCAACTTAATGGAGTATAATTAAAGGTTTATCCTTAACATCCCAGTATTTGAAATGCAATTTCAAAAGAATTGCCAAAGAAAATATCGATTTAAATGTCGATAGGGAATTTTAATTATCAATTGTAAGAAGAGATATTGAACATAATATTGAAAGTTAATCATCTTGCTATCTCTTTTCTAACTTTCCAGAAAAAAATTCTTGATAAGATGTGAAATATTTTACTTGAAATGATAACTGTAAAGAATTGAAATTTTGATTCAAAAGTTCTTGATATGTTGTGCCACATTGTATCTAAACTTTTGCTACCTGTAATGATTAGGCGTGTCACTTGGTATAATCTTTCATCATCCCAATCAGGATGTTCTATGGCAATCAGATGTGCAACTCTGTTGTGTTCTCGTATCCAGATAGTTGAGAGCATGAGGAGAAAGGGAGTCTTGGCTAATTTAGGATGTGCAAGTGCAAATCTTAACCCCTTAGTCTCTGGTGGATATTCCATATCTACATCAGCTAAGCAGCCTTTTACCTTCAGAAACAGAATATTGTTTGGTATGAGATTATTAGATGTTGTTATTGGTTATTCACCATGCTAAAACTAAGTTGAGAATCAAAATATGTTTGATAATCACTCATTGAAAATCTATCTCAAAATCAGATGACATGTTAGCAATGATTTTTATGTCAAAATAATTAAGCAGCAAAAGTAGGTCATGTACAGCATTGTCTATATATCACTTCTGAAGTGAAATATTAGCATGCATGAAATATGAAAACAGTCATATACCATTAATATTCGTGTTTTCTCTTAATGGAGATTTATCTTCCATCATTTCATGTTATTTTATAAGGGCTGTATTTTTAAATAGCTTATGCTAGACAATTAAGGTAGGATTCATTTACATTATTTAAGCTGCATAGATAGTTTTTCTTAGGTCTCCTTCTCAGATAATAAAAACCAACCCAACTAAAATGTAGCTAATCGTAAAGTAACTTAAATATTTTGAGTAAAGAAGACTATATAACTTTGAGATAAAATGCATTAGTTTTTCATTAATTCCCTTACTGTAGCATTAATTAGTCCAGTGTCTCCCAATCCCAACTCCAATAATGTATTACAAGGATCTTCCTCTAAACTCTTTTCTGATTGTGTTTGAGGAACAACTACAGATGATAGTTGTAATGGAGGATAGATTTCATCATTGATGGATGATGTTTTCAACCTTCCTCCTTGCAGAGTACGTAACTCTCGTCTTGTCTCATCATCTTTGCCATATATGTGATCACTATCAAACTGAAAATAAAAAACTTCTTAAGAAGTTATTGAAATTTAAATTATTGACATAAATTTGAATTTTCACAAGCTCATATTAATCATTTGCATGAGTATTACTTTAAGGATGTTGATATTTTTAAACTCCCTAGCAATATTTTGTTGTATGTTGAATATATTTTAACTATATTTGAGTGTGTGTGGAAAAGTAACTTAGTGAAATCACAGATTAAGAGGTTACAGAAAATCACGTTGCTCACTTCAAAAGGAAATTTGGAAAAATTATAACCATCAGGTTCATCCCTCTTTATCAGTGTGAAAGTAAGATGTTCCAAGAATGCCAAAAATAACAAATTTGTTCCATGAGGATCAGGTTTGAATCTTCTCCTTAGAAATAGTTTATGAAATATTTCTCCTTCATCAGGATACACCTTTGGACCTTGATTTAGGAGAGAAAAGTTCAAAATTTACTCATGCTTCCAAAATACAAACAATCCAATTTCAGAAGTTGAAGAGATTATAATATATATATATATATTTATGATTTTTCATGAAATTTCAATGAAATCTAAAAATAATGACAACCTCTTACATTAATGACGCTGTAAATTTGAGTGTGGCCAGACTCTTGTATAAAATTTAACGATGAAACATTGTATGGATGATACAAATGATAGAACAAAAAATAGGTGATTGGATGAATAAGAGCAGCTGTACTCTTATGTGTTTTTGGAAGAAATATTGCTGTTGAGAAGCTTACCTAGGACTCCCATTGGTGTTGGACAGTTAATAGGGACTTGGGGTAGAATTCTTGCAATAGAGGAAAAATCAAAATGGGAATCTGCAGTAATGTAGTCATATTTGGAGTTGTATCTTGCTGGATTGATTTTTGATTCACTTCCACCAGCTAAAAATAATTAGATATTATTTTCTTACATAAAATTTGGATAAGAATCTACCTTCATTAGATATTAAAAATCAAACATCAAGAAATTTGTAAATCTGACTGGTAACACAGATGATGCCTGCCTATGAGTATAATGAATGTACTTTTGGATCTACCTAAAAAGCAGCAACATTTCCTGAAAGAAAACTTGATGGAATTGGAGTCAGTTTTTGTAGTATGTGTACCTCTGCGATTAACTTTTTAAATTTAAAATCATTCCTTGGGAATGCTTCGATGATACAGTTATTTATCATTGTTATGAAATGATGTTTATTGAAGTATAAATTGAATTATTAAAATAAATTAAGAAATTATAAAGGTAGATACATTGAATATAAAAGAGAACATTTTATTGGTTTACTGATGTAACTGCTTAAGTCACTTTTACATCCTTTGCCTCTACATCAATTAATGAGAATTAATTATTATTATGCATCAGTATGCTTTAAAATTATTAAAATTAAATTTGATCTTTGTAAAAGAGAATATTTATTCTATAATAATGCTGAGTTTGTCTGAATAATTGCTGTTGCTTATTATTTAAGTTTAACATGTTATTCATAAATCCTCTGCTTTTCTTTTTGATGTTGATTTTGGAAACTTTGTGTAATAATTTCAGTAAGAATATAATGTTACGATACTAATTGAGATACCAATACTGGCTATGATTTGTGAAATCATATCTAATTTGAAAGACAGAAATAAATTATGATATTTATTGAAAAAGGGAAAATTGTTTATCAGTCTGTAAAAAGGTTTCTCGGGTTTCCAACCAGGTAATTTCTGGAAACATTGCTGTTGCCAACGTTTCGATGACAATCTCTCCAAGGTCTCTTGGAGCAGCCCTGAGGAAGATGACAGAGATTGTCATTGAAACGTTGGCAACAGCAATGTTTCCAGAAATTACCTGGTTGGGAACCCGAGAAACCTTTCTACAAGCAATCCACCAGGAAAGCCTAAGATCATTATTGTTTATCAGTCACTCACTGAGGAGATGATGGTTTTAAAGCATTAAATCATTCACTTCCTCTGATTTTATATGATAATTAGATACCTGAGTAGAACAATTTTAACACTTCTCCATGAAGGTCTTCAATATGATTGACAATACTCCATACTAATGGTTCTCCACAAAGATAATAGTCCTTGTAGTTAAATGGAAATGTGAACATCTCATCAAATTTTTTTCTGAAGTAAGCTATAAAAATGCATCGTTAAGTTTAAAAATTTCAGATTAGTTTAGATGTTTTTGCTACCACTAATGCATGAGGACTATTTCAAAGCTAAAGAAAATTAAATGTCCTTATCTTACGTTTATTACAATCTTTTCCATAATATCCAGTATTTGTGCAGTCACATTCATAAGTGTGTGAACTTATCTGAATACATACACCACTATGATGACATGGGAAAGAGCAGCATGGGTTGAAGGCTGAAAGGCAGAGAATTTTGAGTAGTATAATAAGGTTTTGGCCTGCTATGCCTTGGCTATACGACTGCAATATAATGTTAAAAGCTGTCAAGATAAATAGAATTTATAACAGCATAGTTTCTAAAGGGCAGAAGTATGCATGTAATGTATGATAGAGGAATATGGCCAAAGTTATGGATTGGCTTTCAAAGATTTAAAGATAGATTCTGAGGTTTGAGGAAAGTGATCCATAGGTGATGGTGGATTGTATGAATTTCTTTAAGTCTGAATTTTAATTTAATTTGGTGAATAATTTTAAGTCTGAATCTTTAAGACTATAAAATGTGGTAGGAAAATAATGAGGCTCTAAAATGTAAAATTTAGGACATTTTGAAGAGAAATGTATGAATCTTTCTATTTCTCTTAATTAAAGAGTAGGCATTTGTAAAAATAGGACAACTTACAAGAGAAAAAGTACTGCAATTTTTAGTGCTAAAAGAAGAGGCAGATTTTTTAAGAATCTGTCAAGTATTTGTTCCACATCCAGTCAAATAGATTTTAATATCTAAGTTCAGCATAACAAACATTAAATTGATTAACTATTTAATAATGATTTTATTATAGAATTTTGAAATAATTTCTATGATTGGCATGAACCCTTTAAAATCAATTCGATGTATCAACATACCCTATCATGTCATGCTTAGGTTGATGTGAAGTAAAAGGGAGTAAAAGAATATCTTCATTTTAATCATTAGTCAAATATATTACAGATCACCATTTTTACATAGAAGTCAGGCAAATAGCAAAGTCATTCAGTGAAAATAGAGAAAGATCATGCATGAAGGTTGGTTAAAGATTTTTCATTTTTATTTGAGGAAGCTTATATATATTATCAGCAATTGATAACTCTAATTTACTAATATCCTCATTATTATTTTCATGTGAATATTTCCTTTTGATATAACATATTGAAAATTGGTCTTACTGAAATTTTCTCCACTAGCTGTGGTTGTTTCCTCGAGGACAACACCAGAAATAAAGAAGAAGATGAATGTTGCGCATATAGGAATCACTACAAAAGATTGATATGTATATATATTTTATTATTTATTAAAAATTTCAGACAGAATCATTGTGCATGATGTAAAAAATTCAAAATATATACATACACTCAAGAACATTCAAATAGAACTGAAACATTTTAGTAAGGACCATTACAGAATAAATTCAAATTGTGCTGCCCAAGCTGAAGGTCTATTCTTGTCTAAGGAAATAACTATGAACAGAGGCATCATTAATGAATGGGACTGAGTTTTATTTTATAAAACAAGCAAAATTATAAATGTGGATAATAGATAACAGCAATACTTGGTAAGATGAAAAATATTGTCTCTAGGACTGCTAAAACCTAACATGAATCTCAGAGCCCTTTTCTAAAAACCCTCTTTGAATATGGTGATGCACACCAAAATATTGTTCCATATATTTATTTTACATTGACTTGACAGTGTACTGAATATGAACTATTTGATATCTGTTAGCAAGGAGAGATTTCAACCAATTATATGCTGTACCTCTGATTTCCATGTACTCAAATTTTCCCAATAATAATATGTCTTGGTTAATTGAATCAAAAGCTTTAGCAATGTCATAAAATATGTCTACAAATTCATATTTATCATCTAGTGCCTATGAAAATATCAGGTAAAAAGGCAGAAAGAGCAGAGTGGAATGGTTCTTTCTGGATGCATATTGATAGGATGAAAAAAATGTTGCATTTGTCAAGAAAATTAGTGAACCAAGGAAACATAACGGACTCAAAAATTTTTGAGAAGGATGAAACTAACAAAATAGGACAGTAGTTGCCTAGTGAATGCTCAACTCCCTTTTTCTACAGAGGATAAACTTTACTGTGTTTAAGTTTACTAAAGATAATTCCATGTGCAAGAGATTCATTAATAATAGTAACTAACAAGGAACTAATTAAGTGGGCTGATTTGTACCTAAGATGACCAAGCACTTCAGCAATTCTTGCGGAGTATTGCTTATAAATCTTATGTATGAGCCACTTTGAGAAGATGCAAATGCAAGTATGTTTTAGCAGATCCTTCTAACAAATAAAAACTAAAAAAGCATTATTTTAATTTTTTAAATCTTGGAAAAATATAATTACATTAAAAGGCGAATTTCAGTTTTCCAAAACTACTTAAATGTGATAACTATTTATTTTTTTTAAATCTCTTTATTTCCCAGTGCATGACGCTACCAAATATGACTGGCAAAAAAACTTTAAGGGAATTTTGATTAACAATCGATCAGGACTTCTTACTTAAATATCAAGTACTTTGCTATCATTTTACTTTTTGTTAATTGATTTAAAGATATTAAATTGACTTTGTTTAGGTCTGGTCTTAGTGTTATTTTCTCACATTTTAAATTTTCCTAATATATACTTATAAAGCTAGTTTCTCTCACCAAGGAAGATTTTATTACATTATTATTACGTTATTTTCAAGTGCAGAGTTGTCATTCGGCAAAATATTAACTTTAACGTCATAATTAACAACAGATGATCATCTCATATCTTTTCATAATTATATGTTAGCTGCCTATGAATTTCCGCACATAATACAATAAATAGTCATGAACCTCAGATCGTACTCACTGTTAGGTTCGCGATAGTTATTTAACTTTCGAGGACAGCATTTTCTTGATGTAAATGCCACGTAAATATCTTGAAGATTGATTTTCAAACATGTGCACTATATATAGACCAAAACGTTACCATTCCAGAAGGTATTGGTGAAAAGAATGCGTTGTCATTGTTACGAAACTTGTAAACAAATACCGACAATATGCGACAATAATATTAAATTAATTTAATTAATGATTAAAGCATCAGATTCACGCCGAAATCCTGTAAGATGCAATCGCAGATCGTCTTTAATATCTTTCATTGATAAAAGTTTGCTATATTTCTTTGGGCTTGATGTATGATAGATATGCGAGTAAACGATTTATAAAAAGTTTGTGTAAATATTTATGTCTGTATTAGATATTAACATATTGGTCATAATGGGATGATCTATCGGCTCATAAGGCACATGCGAAAAATGTTTTGGGTCTATCGATCAAACCTTCAGCTTCATCCGTGACCCTTCTGCACACATTACCTAATCGATAACAGTGATATTTATTTAAATCAATAATATATTCTTAGATGTGCATTAGTAAGCATACATCAATAACTAAGCAAACGTTATAACGATATCGTACGTTCCTATCACGTAAATTCGAAAATTTCAGCGTAATGTTATGGTCAAAGCGGCTCTGGGACCCGCTTTTGGGAGCCCAGATGCGAAGTCCTTTCAGGGCACCCCCTTGTCCATATTTCTGCGCAAAATACGAGCATATATTTTATTTAGTGTTGTGGTAAAAATCTACGTTAATGATATGTGTAGCGGTGAAGGGGGGTGCCCTATTCTAGTCTCATATCGGTGTTAGTTTTTGTTAGTCAGTTAGCGTTCAGCGTGAGTTCAAATGATTAAGAAGAGGATACCAGATATTATTTCAATGTATTAGCTAAAAGGTACCCACATGAGATAAAATATTTCGGAAAGTACAGTATCTTTAATGCAATATTATAAGCACGTGGTTCTTTAGGATTTTATGATGCTACTGCTCATTTACGGAACCTTGTGTTAACTACGTATATGGGAATTCCAAACAATTATGACCTATTGCCATATATTTTATCAATATGATCCTTTCCTCTCCTCTATAATATTTTCGTTTTAAATGGAGAAATTTTATGTTCTCGACAAATCAACTTCAATCAGACTCCCTGGATTCTTACTTGCAAAGATTGGCTGTGTTAAGAGTACGATGCATACTTAAACAAAACTGGTCAAAATGCTCTTGGTTCATTAAAAGAGTACTCACCGTTGAGATAATGAAATTGAAATTTTTAAATGGAATTCCGTATCAGAGGTTTACATAAAAATGTATTTAACTAGCATAAGCATAAACTCTGGTTTATTTGCATGAAAAATGTTTCTTCGTTAACAAATTGTTTCTGAGTTTTCATTTAAACTTATATTTTTTCATCGATATTGATGAATTGATATTTATTGCCAATGTAGATAGTTTACTATTAATCACTAATTTAAGAACCAATAATTAAGATATAATAGTTTTCGTCAACTTTATTATTATTTCCAAATATTGTTAGTTACTGCAAGCAACCTTTAATTGAACTGTGAACACATTTATTTAAGCGGAAAAGAATGATTTGTGATCATTCTCTTGAAGTAAATTAGTTTTCAGGAGCAAGCATGATAAAAGTTCTAAAAAAGATTTTTAAATTATAATATAGAATAGTTGATTAATTAGAGTAATTGCAATGCATCTTGATAATCATAATCATTCATTTAACTACATATGTTTGTGTAACCTGTGTTGACTTAGAAATATTTCTGTAGTTTTAAGATTTAGTTTCACCTGTCATTTTCCTGTATCATTGCAAAAATGAATTGAGCATGATTGTTCACATCTATAAAAGAACTTCAGCAATGCCATTTGAGGATAATCTGAGTGAATTCAAGGATTTATATTTTTCAGAATTCTAAGAGCATATTTATTTTATTTGTATATGTTCAGTGATCAGTGTTGGGAAGATTTTGAGTGGTTTCCTACCTCATTCGTTACTTTTCGGGCAGATTACCATTATGAAAGATGATCATAGAATATGAATGACAAAGGTAATTTCGAGACTTCCTGGGAATTATCGGGAAATTCCAATTTCACGTTTAAGAATGGGTTCCAAAATGTCGGGAACTAGAAAACTATTTCCGCGGGGTTCTCCGTGCGGATCGCCGCAGAGAAAACGAAGGGAGTGAAACTATCCAAGGCAGAGATATCGGAAGACGGTATTTCCCATTCGGCTGCGTATGATAGGCCGCATGCGGAAGCATCAGGCCGCTCTTCAGTTTCTAATTGCCTGCATGCGAATAGTTTAACATCGAAATAATTCGAATGAAAACGAATGCATTCGATGAGCGAACTGAAGATAATATTTTCCCTTTTGTTTTCATTCGGTATCATTTGCAAGGCTGGGAAGCGAGGTTATTTAAATACGGGAACTTATTTCAGGAAGTGACTGAAAGACCAAAAATGACGCATTTGGCCTGAAGTTCCCCACCTCTGATGTAAAGCCTCTATTATGGTTCACTTTACGAATTCCTGCTCTTCCTCCGCTTCTGGACAAAATGTTTTCCTCCCATTTGCCTCCACGAATCCAATTTCTAGCCCTCGAGCCCACTCCCACGCTGCCCACATTAACCCTCTTCATCTTGAGGTCAGACTTCACTTTTGTAATTCTTTAAATGGAGGAAATATGAAATGGATTTCCTTTGGTTTCCCACGATCGTCCTCTATTCCGTTATGCAAAGTGGTCATGAGATAATTCCAGACATTTCATTAGACCGAGTGGTTCGTGCCATAGGTGGGCCATAAGGAAGACGGGAATATTTACCATCACTCAAAACTCACTTTATTTTGCTAATTATTTTCCGATAATTTAATGTTGTTATGATCGAGTTTCATTGGAGTGGATATGTGTGAATGTTGATGCATTTTATTCTCTAACTAGTAAACGCCCATATCATAAATTCGTACGAAATACGAATAAATACCGGTTAACTTCCCCGCATGTTAAGTGTTCCGAAGAGTCAAGTAATGGTTAATAAACCAGTACTCATCATGGATAGACCTGATTCAAGTGCTATCGAAAAAATTGCTGATATGTACCCAGAAAGTCGCTTTTCGGCGTGTAGAAAGGGGTGCACGCACCATGACTCTACTTCCATAATACATTACTTCAGCGTATGCTTCGTGGAAAAAAATTAATTCTTGAAACGACTAGCTCTGACATCTATCTCCATGATATTTTCCGCAGTATCTAATGAAAGCAAAGAACGATGGAATAGCTTCGTAAAAGGAGGATGAAGGTTTCGTGAATAACACAGACATCTAAATCTACATACATACCCTGCAAGCCGCCTTTTGGCGTCTGGCCATCGCCATGACCATCAAATAGAAATTATCTGAATTAAAAAATAGTGATTCCTTTGTTTGGTTTGTAATTGGAAAGAAATATATTGTTATTGACAATGAATACAGGGAAAAAACACACTCATTGTTAATGAATGAATGAATTAACGCCTTATTAAGGCGAGGTTAGACCATGTTGGCCTCTCTTCTACCTCACGTCATTTGCCAAAATATAAGTTATATTTGATATTCAGAGTTGCCAAATTGAATAATGGCAAATTGAAATAATGAAAGATATAATAATAATTAATGGCAAACCTTTAGCTATGACTTAGATAGAGATACTATTAATTGCTACAGCATGATGAGCGGAGCAGTTATCGGGTAGGATAAGGCAGGGTAATGGGCTTGAATTTTAGGAAGTCGTGGAAACAATTGTTCTAATCTGCAGAAGCATGACATGGAAAATGGCATGTGGTCAAAGGTCTCCAATACGAACATTCTGAGACGAACGAATGGATACTCAAGACAAAAGAACAGGAATGACGATACTTTAGATGAATTGAATATTGGAAATGTATGTGGTGTAATGGGAAAAACTGAATCGAACGAGTCATGTTCTACGGATATAAAAAATTTTGATGACCCAAACAAACATTGGAGTGTAAAACGGGGAGGTAACGCGAGAGAATCATTTGTGTTTATGATATATTCAGAATCAAAAAGTCGAACGAAATAAATGGCTGAATGAGCCTTTGTCATCGTAATCTTAGCGTAAGGTTTAACTTTCAGAAAGCGAAAGAAGATTTCCGATTGATTTATGACCTTCTAGTTTGAAATTAATTCAGTAAGAAGTCTAAAACTGTCACAAATTCTACTCTGAGATGTCACCTTCTTCTAATTTTTCAATTCTAATTTCTGCATAAGATGACTGACAGCCAAAATCGTACTCAAAGAGGGATACCCAAGTAATTCATAGTAATTTCTTTACTCACAGGAAAGTTTTAATCGTAGTCACATTCCCGGGAAATTTACTGGGAAAGTTTTCTTCTCATTTATCAACCATGCAAGGAGTCCCTAATTTTTGATTTCTCGCATCCTTCGCTGTACTTAATTATGTGATCGATTAATTTCGATTTGCTTTAGGATGGAGCTACGATATCCGTAGAGCATTACTGCGATGGCTCCGAGAAGATCCTCACAGATTAATATTCTGACACGGAGAAGCACCTTATTACTAAAAAAAACCGCCATGCAATGATTAATTTCTAGGAGCAATGCAGGGTAAATTTTTTTCAAACGAGTAATTCACATATTCTTAGTATCAGACCTCGCCCATGACACGGGCGAGCCGCTCCTGAAGCAGTGTTTTAGGAAAACGTTTGTCTATTTCTCATTCTCGAAGCTCAGGGCTAAGCATTTCCTAGAAGACGCTCTAGTTGCGCTCTTCACTCACATCTGGTGACACATGGGTCAAGAGCGGCCAACCCCAAGTATATAAGGGGTGTGTTTTTAGGAGCAGAGGGTAGTTCGGGGTTCATTGCAATCGAGTTATCTTCGGGTGACCGTTCTCAGGGTTCTGACCAAGGGTTCGACCGGCGCGCCCAGTTAACGCACTGTGACGCCCGCCGGATGAGGACTTCCTCAGAGTCAGCAAAGGGACAGGTGAGTCAGGATTATTTGCATACTTTCCTTTTGTAGTTGTAATGAGTGAGTATTATTCAGTCATGTTTGCATTAAATAAGTTTGGGTTTTGCAACTCAGCCCAGCTGTTAATCTTGCCAGATACTCCCAAAGTCGTCTCTACGACTTCTGCTGTCAGGTGTGGGATTTGATTAAAAGGAGTTCCGAGTCGGTTATAATATCAATGGCGCATTTTTACTAACAGAGTGAGGTTCTCAGCTGAAATCGGGATTTTGTGAAGAAGCTAGTTTAGCGTGATAAAGAATAAAATTTCAACAGTATATTTTCTTGTCTTAAGGGTTTCTCTTCGCTGGTTTGCGAGGTATGCTTGTTGTAATATACGACCCGAAGTAGCACCTTAGATACTAGCTGCTAAGCTCCGTAGCTGTTAATCAGCAGATCTTATTAGCTGTTAAATTGACGGAGCCTCGCTACAAACTCCACAATTATTTGGCTGTTCGGTATATGCCTATCAACGGATTTTTCTCTTCATATATATTTAGTTCCTCTTTCTGCCACTCGATCGTCTGTTCGCAAATCTACTTTTATTAAAACTTTTTTCCTAATATAATTACACCGATATAAACTAAATTTAGTACAGCTTTAGCACTCTGCAAAATAAGGTTATGAACGTTTCATATTCAGCGGCTCCGCCTCTTTGGGAATGGCATAAAAAATGCAAGTAAAATTCCTTCGCATCTCTTGCAGACTTAATTTCTTTTGCAAGATTAAATGTGAAATAACGGTACCTCAAAATCGAGACTAGCCCCGAAAGAAAAAAATCGGATGAAGATGCTTATTTGATCGTGGAATATCGTTTTTTACTCGAAATTAGGAAAAACTTGATAAATTAGACGCAAATTTTGTGGTTGTAAACAACTCGTCCACTTGACGGCGAAGAATACGAGCTCTTTTTACGGAATGTTTTCATAGGAATTCTCTCATCAGGATCAGATGATAGCAATTTAATGCTGAAATCGATAGTCTGAAAAAATCGTGTCTTCTTTTTATTAGTATTACAACGTTTGCAATTACAGAGTAAAAATCGAAAGAACAAACTTTTACGATGTGGGATATTTTCTTAATCACTTCATCTTCTCGGTCAAGAAATTTATTCTAAAATCAATTCTTCGAAAATCAATTCTTCGAACGATCATTTCTTCCCCGCCGACGGATAAGCCAGGGTCGGAGAAAACACAGCAAGTTGAGGAGGAGAAGGCAGTTGTTCCAACTCCGGAGGAAGAAAAACCGTTGGAAATCAATTCTTTGAAAATCAGTTCTTCAAAAATCAATTCTTCGAACGAAAAATTCATCGAATGTAGACCACTGAAAACAATCTTACATACAAATCTTACATACAAAGTTAATATAAAAAATTAACTCATAGAATCAACAGCTTGGGCCGTGACTTCGTGGTAGAGCTCCATCAGGAACAAAAGTAAGAGTAGTAGCAGTATTGTCAAAAGTGCTTCGACAGCTTAGGTCATTTCGCACATAGGCTCCCACCGGGAATCGAACCCGGGACCGCTTTCACCGAAGTCGAACGCGTTGATCACTTGGCTATCCGGGTTTTGCATGGATTCAGTTTATTTACAGAGATCTATTTTCGAAGAATTTGTCATTCGAAGAAATGATAGTTTGAAGAATTGATTTTTGAAGAACTGATTTGCGAAGAATTTGCACGCTCCCCTCCCCCCTAAATGCAGGCTGCACAATGCTCAAAAGAAAGTTAAGTGAGTAGTTTGCTAATTGTTGTCTGGGCCTCTCACCAAATGCTGTTCTTTATAGATTTACTTTAAAAGAGTACCCTTGAAATTCATGCATGGATAGAATTTATGGCGAGAAAATGACAGCCTATTCCTCATTAATTTTAGTACTAAGAATTGAAAAATAGGTTTTTTTGAATATTAATTTCATAAATATAATTGGTTAGAAGTAAATAATTATAAACGTAGAACTATCGCTCCTACGAGCATCCCCTTACGTCGCGTTAGGAAGTCATATAATTTTATGCCAGCATTCAGCGGGACGACCGTAGAAAATTTTCTGGAAAGCATTCGGGTTACTATAATAGGTACTTAAAAGGATGGATTCGGATGGAATGGATGAGGCGCAAACATTAGCTCGTTTACGTCTGAGCGGTACCCCCGACGAATCTGTAGCGACCAATCCTCTTGTTACAGAATCGGATGAGCGATTCTCAAATTTAGAAATCGATTTTCATCTAAAACCTCTCCCGTAGTGTTACAGATGTTTAGTTGCTGCTCTAAAAAAACCCTTGAAAGAGTCGCGGAATTCTAGACGAGACTTCGTGATATATTTCTCGCAAACTACATGAATTTTGGTGGGATCATAATTCGGATGCAAGTAAAAAGATGATGATAAACAGGCTTCTCGCGCAATGCATGACGGGATTCAGGAAAGAAATCGGAATTTTTTTCGTTGTTCGCTACCCCAAAATCAGGACAGAGATTCCGCTCTCTTGCCAACCATTTTGACAGCGACAAAGCGTCGCAAAGCTGCGGCCTCTGCCCAACCCAGACTATTACAGAGGTCAATTTAACGCTGCGTTTACCATCCCCCAGAACAAGGCGCCATCAATGCATCAACTGGAGATTGAACAGGAGAGCTGCCTCTGACGTCCGAGACTCCTACAAGACATCTGAGCTACCACCGATGCCCGGGAAGACGCTGGATTGCCACAGCATCACACCGTATGCGTCAACACGGAGGATGGACTTGAACTTGGTGAGAACCTTCCAGTATCCGGTGGGAGCAATTCCCGACACGCCGGGACGCGACCTACGCCCTATAGAGTCCGTCCCTCTGAAGAGGGATGGTGACACATGCCTCATCCAACAGTGTTGCCCCGCCGTCGAAGGGTCGCAGCTTCAGGCGGCGCCAGGAAACCAAAGTCTTCTGAAGGGAGGCCTTATTTCGGCTTTGGAGCCCATGGACTTATCGCTCCGCCGGAAAGATGTGTTTCCTCTCCTCCCACGAAACACAGGTCTCCACCAGCAGTTGCCCCTCGCCGTAGCGGAGGAGAAGGAGCGGCTATTCCGGATGCAAGCTGCTCCAGTAGACCTCCGTCTACCCGAGCAAGCCCTTAACCTGGCCCTGAAGCCCATGGACTGTCCACCCTGCACGGAAGGCTCGCCTGTCCCCCGCCGACGGATAAGCCAGGGCCGGATAAGACACAACAAGAGGAGAAGGCAGTTGTTCCGACTCCGGCGGAAGGAAGACCGTCGCAAAGCAAGAGCAAAGGACCTTTTGGAAAGTGGATCGGGTAGTGTAGGACTCAGCATACTTTTACAGAGATAATCGACGATAACCCTGGACTTTGTTTTTAGATTTTAAGGAGTTTCTTTTTCTGTGTGGATATACAAGACTCAGCATTTTCATGCGTTTCCTTGTTTCACTTCGTTTACCGTAGTGAATATTATGAGAAGAGTTAGTTTTTAGATGACGTGGCAGTGATGTATGTGGCAGAGAGCGATGCCTTTCTGAAGCTAATCTTCGAATTAGTCTCGAAAGCAAAAGTAATAAAATTATCTAGATAAATACCACAAGAAACGAGATACTTTTCATAGGAAATAAAATATTTCCCAGGCCAGTCTCATAAACGTGCTAGCGTCTTCAGGTACTTCATCGAATTTTTCCTGGGAAATCACCAATTTTCGCATTTCCATAGAGCCTTTCCACGTATTCACAACTTCGAACGACGATTTATTAATGAATGTTATTCTTAAAATAATTATAATGAATATTGAATAAAATAAATCTTTCTTTCGTATTTTGTGTATTTTAAATTTGTTTATTTGAATTTAAAAAATAGTAAGTAACAATGTACAAAAAGATACGAGGTTAGGTGGAAGAGGAACTACTAGGACTAGCTATACAGCAATATTTAGCAACTTGAATATTTCCCTCATTTTTTTGTTCAGAGTGTAATGAAAGAAAGGCTCTATGGCATAATTTTTAAAAGATTTGTTAAAAGTGAATCGCAGTTTAGGGATAAGTTATTCAATTCGTTGTACTCATGAGACACAAAAAAACATGTTTTGTATGAACGAAAATTAAATTTTCATTAAAGTGATGTTTCACCAATACAAACACGTTGTATATAGTAGTTATAAGGCACAAAGTTTCGTGTTTACCTTATGTTTATTTCAAAAGATATAAAATGCCAAACTTTAAATTGTTTTCGAGCCATAATTTTTTGGGCCGATTTTGCTTCAAATTTTCTTCGCAGATTTCGCTCATAAAAGATTTGTTATTATTTTGTGTAATGGTGCAACATATGCTGTATAAGAATACCAAGTTTTGTTTTTCTCAACGGAATACTGCCTGAGATAACGCGTCTCAAACTTGCTAAAAATCGATTTCTAACTGAAGAAGACTGCGGTAGGGGGTCAAACAAATTACTATATATCAGCAAATATTTAATCGATGGATGTAAAGCTTGGCAAATGTTCGTAGAGTATATGAATTTATGTTCATACAAAATTTCATTGAAATCGGTGGTGGTCGAGCGGGGACCATTGGCCCACTTGACATGGAATGGCCCAAGATGGAAGGGCACTAAAACGCATGCAAATAAAAGTAGATTCGGATGAAGTAAGATATTTATTTCTGTTTTACATTTATAAGAAAACTTTCATCCTCTATGTGGGATCACACAAATCTTAGATTAAAAAATACTCATTTATCTATCTACCAAATGCATCAGGTATAACGAAATGTCATCTTTTGTGAGTTTGCTTTCTTTTATAGAAGTGAAAGGACTTTCCTCGGTTTGATTAATATCTTAAAATCAGATCCAGCAAGATAAATGACATTTTCTTTCTCGAAAAAGAGCAAAAATATAGCAAGATTATCATAAACAGTGCAAAGAAACAGTTGTGAAAGAAACGAATCTCCGGTACATTTCATGTAGATATTCCGACAGTATTCCTAATATGGTTAAAAATACCACGCCTTGAAGCGATTTCAAAAATAAAATCTCTGTAGTCATACCTATTTCCCTTATTTGTTACGAGTAGAAAAAAAGGACTTCCTTTCTAGGAGAAACGAGTTATTAACATAACGTAGAACTTCAAACTTCATAGGAAAATGAGAAAAGTTTGTTTCCTAGAATCCCAGGAGTCTTGCATTAACTTTTCTCTGAATTCGCCGAACAACACGCAACTGTGTCAAGAATCCCGGATAACGCGAGGAAGGAAATGGACGAGATAGCGGTATGAGGTGATTCAGAAAGATCTTCTTAAGTTTATTGAGAAACTTACTTTCGGTCTAAAGTGAGGAGGCTTCTGTTCGCAGAGGAAAGAGAAAGAAAGGGCACGGAATTGAAAAATAGTTCGCTGGTATTTCATTTTTTTCCTCCTTCCAGGTTTCCAAGAGTCTTCTAGGTTTTGCGAAGGGAAGAAGCTCCACCTTTTCTTGTATTTCCTCGAAAAGTAGGAAATCCCGTGGCTGAAATCAGCTGAGGTTTTTAGAACATTCGACTGATTCGCTGTCAAAAAGTATCTATCGATTACTTACTTTCAAACATTCACCGGTACAGAAATTTGTCCAGGCAATATTTATTCTCAGGTCACACATTAGCAAATTAATTTTCATGGATATTGCGAACCAATTCCAATTTGCATACTAAAAATAATGACTTCATGCAAGAAAGAATTTGTGTGTTTAATTTTGTCTCCTTAATGTCACGTTTTTTTTCCTTTCAAAAAGAAATTAACGAATAATGTGGAAGAAATCTCTTTCAAAAATTTTATTGATGCGACATGTTTTGCTGGCGCATGATCAAGCACATTTGTTTCGCGATTCTTCAATATATACAGAAGAAGGGAGGGAGCATTTTGGTAATACAAAGGTGTAAAGATTTTGCTGAGAAAGGAAAGAAGGGGTGAGGGGTTGGAGAAAACGTATTAGTTCGTTAAAATTTCATTCTTGGGAAAGTTCCACTATTATGGCCTTCCAAAAAATAACGCCTTCGTATATTGATGTTAAATTAACGAATTTACATACCTCAAAATATAATTAATTTACGTTTAGAGATTTTCTTCATTGTAAAATAAAAGTCACACCCGAAATTTTTGCGTTAAATTATATTAAATAATAATAATAATAATAGTTTTATTCCTTTACATTTATCAAATTACAAACAAAACACATTCATTTTAAAGGAATACTTACTATACATACCCCATTAGAGAAAATCACCAGCTTCGGGGTTACCGACTCTTCAGGAAATTAAAAAAAATACAATTGAAAAATAATGAAGAAAATAAAAGAAACTTACGACCAAGTGTCATTACAAAAAACAAAACTATACAGAAGTAATATACTTATAACATAAAGCATTGCAAACACTCACACAATCTTTGAAACAAAAATTCAACATCTTTGTAATTTAGAAGGTAGCTGCTTGAATTGAGTTTATTTCATTAGTAGAAGTAGCAATACATACTGGCAAATTTCATTGCTCCTATAGTTAAATTATTTTAAAACCTCCCTCGCCTCGATTTGCTCGCGAGACTTGGCGGTTTTACTTTTCTGTAACAAAAGAGAATGTGGAAAGGATAAATTTGGAGTTGTAAACTTTAAAGGAAAAATTCATGATATCATTAAAATAGCTCGCATTTGCACATATTCAATCGATTTTCGCACCATTTTGGTGGAATTTAGCCGTTTCTATCGAATGAGTCCCATAACGGAGCGGCTTCGACTAAGGCTTCGAAAAAACAGATAAATGATAACTATTGAACTGTATGAAAAAAATTTTTTATTACAATATATAATTTTGCTAATATAATAAAATCTTGTGTGCCCCTACAGCAAAATACGGCTTACGCATTAAAATTTCTTTCTCGAAGATGCCTAAAAAGAATCTTAGCAAAGTTGGATCTTTCTTTAATCTACAATATAATAAACTCCCACTTTGATTCTCCAGAACAATTAAAATTTTATGTTCCATCCAGGGCAACTAGACCCACACATTTTCTGTATGTTCCTGCATTCAGATAATTTCTTGCTCAACGTTCCTTGCCATACCGACTTCTTAACTTTCTCAACCCCTTCAGACCGTCGTATGATTCTTTCTTAAAAGAATGTCTAATTCAAATTTTATGGAAATAATTCAGTATTTTGTAAATAGTTGAACTCTTTAAGTTAGTTGTGCTGATTTTTTATGGTGTATGCTTTCCTGTATTTAAAAGTTAATTTGTTATTCTTTATTGTTTGGAATTTATTCTAAAATGGTGCTATCGCTGTATGTGAATCTTTATAAAAAATAATGGGAATGTACTGATGAATAAGGAAGAAACAATGCCTTATGAAGAAGAAGCAATTTTATGAGATTCCTCCGTACGCAAAGTACGTTATACAAATCGCAGGGACAAACATACGACCATGTAGGAGTATTTCTTTATCAATCCGATTTTCTAATAGACATTTTTGTTGTTTTGTCACAAAAATATATTGAGGCATAGTTTATTAGAGACGAACTGATTCTAATAATAATTACATTTTACTGCTGGAAGTTTATTTAATTCTCACTAATTGCATAGTGCCTAAGAAATTAAAAAATAATAACTTTTCGTATATCCGCTAATATTTCTACTTTAAATACGATTATGATTTATATTCATCAACACCTGTAGTGCCAAAATGTTATTTATTTAATTATTATAGAATAGTATTCAGTTTAAAGTTCGTCATCAATGACAGAGGAGTTTACCAAACGCGGCTCTTGAATTCGGGCACGTTTTAGTAATCTATAAGAATATATTTGGAATTCATGGCTGAATAAAATAAAAATTGCCAAAAGATGATATTGTTATTATATACTGCTTATTGCAATATTTTTGTCGCAAAATTTATATGAA
This sequence comes from Ladona fulva, assembly GCA_000376725.2. Lineage (NCBI taxonomy): Eukaryota > Metazoa > Arthropoda > Insecta > Odonata > Libellulidae > Ladona > Ladona fulva. The sequence continues at coordinate 1,858,471 of KZ309230.1, read as the reverse complement.
TGTTGATTTCATTGCAATAATTGACAAATTGAAATAAATGATTATCTCTTGCATACCGTTTCATATCTTACTGACCTTCCTAACCTTCTGAATTGCCTATCTCCCTCCATAGACCCTTTCAGGTTGTCGTATGGCTCTTTCTTAAAATAATTAATAAATCAAATTTTATGTAAATAATTATATATTTTCTTTATATTTCGTAAATATTTCTGTGAGTTATTTGTGTTGAATTGATATTAGTGCACGCATTCCTGTACATAACTATAAATTTGTTGTATTTTATTGTTTGAAATTCACTCTAAAATAGTGACATCACTCTGTAGTAAATCTGTTAAATAAATAAATACATATATTACTGTGTTATAACAATATTATACGCAACATACAGTTCGTCGATCCTCTCGACTTAAAGGGTCGATTACTTGGACATCGATACATCGCAGGCCTTTAGCGAAGATGGTGATTTAGATGGATGTGGAGGTCTTTGAGGGGAGAGTTCTTAATGGCAACCGGTCGAGCAAGTTGCGAGGGTGGGAGAAGGCGGTCGGAGAAGAGGGGAGAAGTTCGTTGCTCAGGTATGCCGAATCGGTAAAGGAGACGTGGGGTTGCATCTGTGGTGCGGAAAGGTGCGGCGGCCGCATCCGATGGCCACTTCAAAAGCTTTGACACCGGCTCGCTAATATTCGAGAGTGGCTTCGCATTGTGCGAACGAGCGTCGGCGAATGTATCGATTGCCCACTGCAATCGTAAAAAGTTATGCCGCAGTGGCGGAGTGCAAAACTTTTGTATTACGGAAAAGGAGGACCTCGATCCACTCATCGCGCCCATGAGCTAAAACCTGCATTTTATTGACAATCTCTGTCTTTTTGGAATGGGTATGTTAGAGAGACACACACAAACACACGCACACACGTATATATTATATATATACACACACCATATTTATATACCATATATATAGGACGGAGGACAAAATGTTTGGTGATTGAAAAAAAGCCTCTTCGCAAAAACATCTTTATTTAAGTCCCACATTAAATAATTCTACCCTCGGAGGGTAGATTCCACTATGACCAAAGAATGAAATTCGTTGGGAGATTTTATTTTGTATTGGTTTTGGTTGTATCTTTAAATTTTAATGTTACACTTAGCTCTTATTCAGATGGGAAATAAAACACAAGCAGAAAAACGAGTATCCATTGGGAGCCTTGTCTCCTTCAGCTGCATTTACCTCGGAATCACTCACCTACAACCTCAAAAATCTTAAAAAAGTGAAGAGTAGTTAATTAATCTGGTGTAATAAAAGCCCTCTTTATTTCCATTTTAATGAGATGTTAGTCAATAAGATCTTGATAGATTTCGGTCGATTGAGAAATTTATTGATGACTTCAGCATAAAAGCATTCTTTGTTGTACATACGAAATTCCTTAATGCAATGAGCAGGAGAATGTTCTGGAACCATTTTCCTTTTGGAGTATTTATTTTTATCCCAAACGGTGTTCACAATTTGCGGGATTAGAGTTCGGAGCCTATCTGTACACACATACGCTTTTTAAAAACTTCCGGTGGTTTCAAAATTTAAAATCCAATAATTAGTATGGGGCATTCCATGTCAAGTGGACCAATTTTAGTTTAATGAGCTTTAGAGAAGTTCCCCGCTCGACCATCACCGAATTTTATAAAACATTGTGTAAGCATAAATTCATATCTTCTATGAACATTTGCCAACTTTTACATCCATCGATGAAATATTTACTAAGATATAGTCATTTGTTTGACCCCCTACCGCAGCCTTCTACAGTTAGACATCGATTTTTAGCAAGTTTGAGGCACGTTATCTCACGCAGTATTCCGTTGAGCAAAACAAAACTTGGTATTCTTATACAACCTATGTTGCTCTATTACACAAAATAATAACAAATCTTTTATGAGCGAAATCTGCGAAGAAAATTTGAAGCAAAATCGGCCCAAAAAATTATGGCTCGAAAAAAATTTAAAGTTTGGCATTTTATATCTTTTGAAATAAACATACAATAAACACGAAACTTTGTGCCTTATAACTACTGTATACAAAGTGTTGGAATAAAAAGTTTCATTTTCTTAATGTCGTCCGTTAGTTTAAAAATTGAGTGCAAATATTGTGATTTTCGTTACGACGCCGAAAATTGGGTATATTCAGCTCACATTTACAAAAAAAGACCCTCTCGAAACTTTTCCAAATTATTTTTAAAAGAAAGAGCATGCTTTTATCTCTCTAAAAACCTAATTCTGGTTTTTCATCGCGGGCGTATAAGGCCCGAGAAATCGGGATGAACATGAAGTTACCTCCGCAGGAAAAGTGTGGCGCGAAAAAAATTTTAAAGTTTAGCATTTTATATCTCTGCAAATATACATAACATTAACGCAATACTTTGTGCCTTATAACTACGTAATACGAAGTGTACGAATAAAAAGTTTCACTTGCCGAATGCTTTCCGTTAGTTTAATAATTGTCTATAAATATTACGAATTTCGTTACGACGCCGAAAATAGGGTATATGTAGCTATTTATATTCAGATACTCTAAAAACGTGATTCTGGTTTTTCATCGCGGGAAAAATAAGTATACAAAGGTATAAAATAATGAAAATTAAACATTTATGATCAACTTTACCGTTTATTTTTGATTCAGTTAAATTTAGCTAAATGTTTGTCTTCATTGAGGATCATCACAGCGAATTTTTATTCCAGCATTTAAGACTTAGACAGTTATGCGTGGCTGTTAGTGCCTTGGATCGCAGCGCAAACCATTCATAGCCGCGAGAGCGATGCTGAGATCTAGGGCGTTCTTGAAAGCATATACAGTGGTACCTCGACTTACGAACTTATTCGTTCCAGGCCGGAGTTCGTATCTCAAAAAGTTCTCAGAGAATCTCCAAACCCAGTTTTTCATTTTATCTTATGGTAAATCAATTAATCCGTTCTGTCTTGGAAATTTTGATAAAAAGTTTTTATAGAGTAATAAAACTATTTTTATTCATCGGATTTTTAATTGTATACTGTTAAAAAGAATGCTTAAAAAATAAATATATTTTTAAAGTCTATCATTTTGTCTCGGTAGAGAAGTTTTAAGGAAGCTGTCTGGGGTTCACTGAATCTGTCGATCGTCTGCACTCTTTTAAAGTGGTTAATGACATTGTATTTAAATATTATTATTAGTGGCTCTACATACGACGTCTTGGTTTGGATGCCACTTTCGTGCCATCTCTTTTAATTCGACTCTGTGTTGCAAGATATTTTTTACGTCATTTGCTGTAATGGCTTCATTCTTCATGCATTCTTCGGCCTCAGATGACATTCAGTAGTCAGAATAATGAAAGCACTTCGGTTCGTATGTCGAAATTAAGTTCGTATCGTGAGGTCATATTGGAGAACGGAAAAAGTTCCTATGTCGAAAAGTTTGTATGTTGAGCGGTTTGTAGATCGAAGTATCACTTTACTTATCGGGGATTTACCATAGAGGATTTTACTGTAAAAAATTATTTTTCCAATATTAATTCTTTTGTCGAAGAAGTGAATACCTCCGTAACACCACCATGAAAGTCGACACGGGCACAGAGCGGTTTTTGATCCTTTCGGGATTTTTCCGAGAGTGTTATTTCATGTTAACCAGTCTCAGTTTAGTGTTTAGCCTCTTGATGTCCGACAAGCATCACGACTCGAATACAAAACGCGGACTCTTAGACCCAAACTGACGATGTCTTCACTCCCACTGGCCCTAGAGAAACAAGGGGTTATTCTCGGAAGGTGGAGCGAGCGTGAGAAACCGCCCAAGGGTGAGTCCCTGGCCTCTTCAATCACGTGAACTGTGTTTCCGTTTTCACAGATTGGCCGCGCTTTATTCAACTCCGCCACGAGAGATTTAGCGGTATATCAAAACAAGTCGTGCTTATCTCCCTCAATGGGATAAACAGAGCAAAGATTAAGGGGCCGGGACTGACTCGAAACTTTGGATCGAGGAAATGTTAATGAAGGGGAAATCCGTGAACGACCAAATGACCGAGAATTTCTTTTACGACCGAATGAAGATGTTCTTTCCCAGAGTGAGTGGTTCGAAACGGCAATTGCTCGTAGTACTTAATGCTAACCGACTTTAAAAGCCACATTCCCCTTTACGTTCTCGTTCTTCGTTGGTGGTATTTTAAAGGTACGCGACTCTGGTCGGATTACGCCCCAAAGTTTATTCCGTTGCTTAGAAATGAACAGTAAAATCAAGCAGAAATACTTCCTTTCGGTTTACGAAAATCATACTTGAAGTCACGCCTTTTTATTCATTGATGGAGTTATAGATACATGTATGATAAACGTTACTAATGTCTTCAACGTAATGTTCCGTAAATGCAACGATTCCCAACAATCCTGGATCATGTCCAGGAGTACCATGCGCGCATTAACAAGTTTTATGCCCTAATTATTATCGGTGATATTTAATCGTCTTATTGGATTTTCCTACGAAAACGTTTAGTTTTCCATTCCACATGTTAAGGTGAAAACTTCTACATTTTCATATCAAACTTTAGCCAATTAACGAATGTCTTGATGAGTCACGAAATCTGACAATGAGTCGCTACGTTAGGAGTGGGGAGGGGGAGGTCGAGAAGGACTGACGTATACCGTAAATTAAAAAGTTGTATTACCCTTGAGAATAATGAGTGCATTATAACAGAAATTACCTATTCCCAAAGTCGAATATTCTCCGATATAACGATACAATTTAAGACTAATTGTAAATTAATCTTATTCCATTCCCTTCTCTCAAAATGTCTCCGAGCATCTTCGCCAGTACAATTCTTGCTCCACCAAATCATATGTTCAGTGAATCCAACTCTTCCATGAATAATCTGATGTTGAGTCGAATTTGTTATTCCGCACTGTGACATCAATCTCCTGCTATGAACACAAAGAACGTCCAAATACTGGACATTGCATTAAAACACCACCCACATGTCAAAAGGTATATATTTGGAATGAAATACAGGCTCTCTATCCTTAAAGTCTATTAGCTGACGACCAACGAAAAAGTTGTCACAGAGAAAGTGTTAGTCTTGTCTCTTTCTATTTAGCGTAGTATATTTTTATTGTGCGATTATAGCTAGGGATCAACGAAGTGTGGGACGGAAACGTGTTCGGGTCCTTTTATGTATGTACTCTGACCTACAATAGTTCCACATTCGACTTTTCTCTTTCACTTTTTTCACTTACGTATTACACGTAATTAAAGCAAATAAGTTAAATGAAATCCAAACACTTTACTTATCCAAGTTGCTGAAAGTCTTTTATCTTCAAAACGCATAAACATTCATTTATGTCATCGAGCATTTTTTAATTTTCATCCGATTGCCCAACTTTTAAGTTCTACCTCATCTACCTTATTTCACTTTCACTCTTTGTTTTCGTGGCTTTCTTTCATCTTTGTGAGTGTTTTCTCTCTCAGTGGGACTTTTGTCTTTTTCAACCTTCAATTGAAAAGATTTTTCCCTGAAAACCCAAATCTTATTGTGTTGTTGTACTCTTTCCTTAAATTCTAAAAATTAAATTTAACTTATGTATTAGCAATTGAGGTTAGATGGAAGAGAGGCCAACTTGACCTTACCTCGTCTTAATAAAAAGTTCATTCGTTCATTTGATATCTCGAACTTGGTAACTCACACCGTGCTCTATTCTATCAAATATTAACTATAGCCCTCAATGTCACTCATATATAATGCAATAGCCACAAAGTCGCTATTAATGAATAAATAATGGTCTTCCACGAATTAGAGTCAAATTAATTTCAATACAATTACTTATTGCTGCTCAACTCCTCCCTTCCACAAGTTCATGTCTCTCTCTTTTTATCTACCACACTCAGAAAATGGTATTGCAAAGTTATTATTAGGGATGCACCGAATACACATTCTGGCCGAATACCAAATAGCCGAATTTTATAATCTACATTCGACCGAAGCCGAGGCCGAATATAATCTTCATTGAAATAATTTATAGGTTATAAGAA